>JASAND010024311.1:0-169326 GCA_030248195.1 Trissonchulus latispiculum
GCGTTGCCAGAATTGACAAATTCGCGAAACTTCACGAAAAAGATGGCGATTTTGACAAATTTACCTACATTTATGGACCTTGACGTTAAGCATATTTTGCAACAGAATTTAAGCAAGTTCATAAACCAACTGTTCCGAGAAAATGGCCTTTGAAAATAGAAAAAAATTTCAAAATTGCCCAAAAGTTCGAAACTGTTTCGAAAATTCTCCGCGAGTTTATTTCATGAAAGATTTGATTACTGAGCTTAGTTACAAAATTTGCTCAAGCTGAGGGTCCATAAATGTAAGCTAAATTTGCTAAAATGGCCAATTTTCTTAAAATTTCGCCACTTTACACGGACCCGGACCCGGACCAGTGGGTAGAACACGGATTCGGACCCGAACTGCTAGGTAAAACCCGGACTTGCCCAGACCAGGACAAAATCTTAAAGTTAACTGCTTTCACATTTAACATTTGAATTTATATTTACGCTATATATATATATACGTATATGTGTAGTACGTGCGTGTGTGTATTGCACTGCAGTTATTGCGGTATATATGTATATTAATAGTATATACGCACAGAGTGTATTAATGCGCCTCAGTTCTATTAATTCCGTATGTTGGGTTTGAAATGTTGGAATTCTCTTTGAGCATACATGTATATTATATGCTACATACATCAAGTCAGTAGAAGTGAACCGGTGTTGAGGTAAGTAAATTTGAATAAATAAAGTAAATATTTTAAGTTTAGTTTGGAAAGAAAGAACAAAGGGCAAAGGGGGTCTACAATTTCTGAGAAAAATTTGAGTGAGAACATGCATACAGGAGTCTTTTGGGATGCCGAGTACGAATCTGACATCAGTTTTTCGATTCAGCTTTTTGTTAACTCAATATTAATATATATTCTTTACCCACCCAATCATGCTCCGGTTCGGGTGTTACCCTTTGGTCCGGGTCTAGCTTTTAGCCACCCAGTCTCTGATGAGTCCGGGTCCCTGTTTTACCTGTCTGTCCGGGTCCCTGTTTTGCCAAGCTCCCTATTTTGACCTTGTTAGTGAAATTCGGCTGGTAATGCCCACTGCCTTTTATCGTCAACCATTTTGCAAAAATTGTCAAAATTGAGAGTTGTGAAATCGGGACAATATTGATAAATTTGACGGATTGAATTGAAATTCGGTAGGGGTAGGTTTTCGAGGTCTTTTCCAGATTACCTTCCCCACCACTCAAAGTTCTAAAACTCGACCAAATGAGCTGAAATTTGGTGTGGGTGTGTTTTCGACCATTTTTTGATTCAGCTTTTCGTTAGCTTGATATAAGCTAAAGTTTTAAGGTTAATTTGTAAGCTTATGCCGAGCTAACGAAAAGCCGAATCGAAAAACAGACTTCCAATTCGTAATTCGTTACTGTGATCATGTCAACCATTTTAGGCTGATGATAGAAATGTGATGGTGTATGCTCACACCACTGTTGCTGTGCCAAATACGACTGCTCAGTCACTGCATCAAGCGACAGCTTCCTTCCATTGGCAAATGCTCATTTCCATTTTTCACAGTCATACAAGAAAAACGTGAGTGTTTATGAATAAAAAAAATCTAACATATCAAATAAACGAGCTTTTTTTAAATTCTATTTTATAACATGTAAATTTGTATGTTTAACTGCAATTTTCTGCCAATAAATAATCCGTTCATCACCGAGACTTCGGTTAATGTTGTATTAGTGGTTTCAGATGAATCAACGCAGGCACGATTTTTCACGACGAGGTTGTGGCCGTTATGTCGGACAGCAGAAATATGTAAGTAATGATACATAATGGTCATAAAAATTTGAAACCACTCAGTTCTTTATACTGTCTACGTATTCGAATATTCCAGATACGAGAAATGCTGGTTAGTACTACTTGTTTTTAAATAATAAGAAATAATAGTAAGTCCACTGTTTTCAAGTTAGCAGTGGAAAATATGAATTGTTAAAACATAAACCGGGTCTTATCTCGTCTGTCTACCCCCCACCCACCACTCAAAATCCTTAAAACTTGACCAAATGAGCTAAAATTCACTATGGATATGTTTTCGACCACGCTGAGTTCAAATGATTTTGAGTGGTGGTTGGGGGGGGTAAACGTGATAAGACCCCATAAACCCTTTCCCTCAGATGTAAACGCAAAGCAAACCTTTTTTATTATAGAATCGTTGGAAATATCAGGCACACAGAAAAGGGCGAGGACATGCGAAATTATGGAGTCAAGTGAGCAACACAGCGGTAATTAGTAAAATTAGTAATTTAATACTGTTACTGTAAGTAAAGAAGCAGAAATTTGGTTATTGCTGATTGCGTAATTACGTCCTTTTCTAGAAAAGGTGAGTTAACGCTATGGTAGCTTCTTGATAGAATGGACCTAATAAACATAAACATTTTTTCAATCAACATTTTTGTTTATTCCGGAAAGTTTTTTAATTTACGCTGGAGACAATGAAGGGTATTTTCCCGCTGTGGAAACCGTACCGCTGTGAAAACCCCAAGTACCGCTGTGCAAGCAAACCCTAAGTACCGCTGTGCAAACCTTAAATGTGGTTGTGTAAACCATTATCTCTAAATATTACATACTAACCTACTTAAAATGGACAACTTAAAATGCTTCATATTATTTTGACATTTGCCCAATGTATGATTTTTTTAATAAATTTTATTAGGATTTCTTGAACTTTGAAAATGAACTTAAATTAATTTTACCAGAACCTGAACTGTGATAAAAATCAGTAAATTTCCAAATTTTACAGCCACTTTTAAACTCAGTTTTTTAGTAACACATGATTAAAACAAATGATTTATTTGTTGTAAATTATAAATTATTAATTATCTATAATTTTTGAAACAATATTTTACGATTAAGAGTTGTGTGTCATTTGAAAAATGAAAGTTATTGTCACTTCTGTAATTAGTTTGAAAAAGGACTTAATCATGGTTTGCACAGCGGTACTAAGGCTCTGCACAGTGGTAGTTAGGGTTTGCACAGCGGTACTTAGGGTTTGCACAGCGGTACTCAGGGTGTGCACAGCGGTACTTAGGGTTTGCACAGCGGTACTTAGGGTTTGCACAGCACTACTTAGGGTTTGCACAGCGGTACTAAGGTTTGCACATCGGTACCTTTTGGTTTGCACAGCGGTACCTAATCCAATGAAGACCATTTGGAATTTGTATTACTAATTTTTGAAGAAGTGTAAAAGGGCGCTGTTTGAACAAAATATCTTTTTCTTGGAAGTTAAGTTGTGATCCAAACCGGTAAGCTAGATCTACTTACGTACCTTACCTAGTACCTACTAGATGTCCTCTGATGCATTGGTCACAGTATTTTATGTTTTACGTAATGTGTTTAAGTACAATTTTTGCAGAAGACGGTGAGATTGGAAGCGTCAATGTGTCCATTTTGTGAAAATGCTGGGTACCCGTATGAGGTCTATTCAACACACACCAACAAAGATGTAAATGGAGCCTGTACCTGTCCAAATATAAGAAAGCTGCCTCCGTGCAAGATTTGCAATGCATCGGGGGACAAAGCCCATACTCATCGGTAGGATAGTATTAATTTCGTAAGGTCTTATATTCTGCCATATGTTCTCATGAAATAGTGAAATAGCATTACCACTATAAAAAATAAATTGTTAATAATTGTCAGTACTTTAAAACGTTTTAATAGCTTATCTGATAACTGTGTCATTTTGTGTTTCAAGTGGTGCCCATTAGTTCGTGGACGAGGGCGCAATCGTGGCTTCCGTTGGAATTAAAAGTTTCGCTTCTGTTATGGTTTGGTGCTGCTGATTCGGTTGTGGACTGATATGTTGTGCCACTGATACGGACTGCTGTAATGTTTTATATTAGTATCGTTTGAATCTATTGATTGGGAATAGTTAGTGGCAGTGTTTAATTCTGCTAATTTTGAATTAAAAAATATCAGGTAAAAATGTTGTACCAGCGTCGTTAATTTAAAGCAAATGTTATATAATAATTATTGAACATTTAGATATGTGGGTACGTAAACAACAGCCCTGAAATACAATTTAGCTAACCAGTTGGTAATGTGTTTTATGAAAGTAGACGGAAACACAGTCATGATAGAATTAAGTTGTTGTTTAAACAATAGAATAATGATAATAAATAATATTTTTAAACTATTGAACTATTTCAACTTTTGTTATTAATTGTAGACTGTAATCATTACTCTCTGTCAAATGTACATTATTATCTTATACCTGGTATTGTGCATTGTATAAATATTACATGTTATCAGGCATTTGTTATTATTTGATTATTTGTTTGATCTTACATTGATGAATCTGCGGTTTGCTTTTAAACATGGCATTTTTGGTATTTGTAATGATTTCATGTGCTGAAACTGATGAATTAATGTTTGATTGGTAGAACACTAGTCTGCCGTATGTCATGTATTAAATTTCGCATTAAATTTGTTATAATTTTTCAGTTATAGGTATATAGGTAATAAAAAATACAGATGTAAAAATGGATTTGTCACTGGATCGGTCGTAGTCATCAGGTGACAAAGTAATAGTACACATGATATGATATGTATGATACTACTTTTGATGATACAAACGGAGGCAGAAACTTGGAGTATATTTATGTCAAGTTTATGTGAATTAAATAATCAGTAGAACAGTTGGTAGCAGGTGGTGTTAGTTTCAGTTTAGCACTGTAATGCGGATAGCAAATTCAAAGACTTTGTTCCAGTGGTAACCATTAAATGTCTGCATATATGATAGTCTTCTACATTCCATTTTGTCAGATGCAAACATACAAATCCAGAATATTTTTGCATACTAATAACAGTAGGAATGTGTTTAAAAACAGAACTCTTACTGATGCCGACGACTAGTAATGAATATCAATTTAGCAAGGTTAACTTTGCAAACTTTAAATATACCACTGTCCGTTTAACCAAACTTTGCCCAAAATGGCATTCAGAAAACTGTAGAAAGTAAATTTAAATAACTTGTGTTTGCAACAAAATCAGACAAATACTGTCAGAAATTAAAAGTATTTTGTTTCAAGAAATAAAAAATGACATTAAAAGTAAAGACACTGGTTGGACAATGTTAAGGATTCGTTGGGAAATTATTTGCGATTAATAAGTTGCCGAATGAAATTTTGTTCCAATTGAATCTCGTGCCAGATAACGTTTCTCAGAGGAGTGTTTCCTTATCTGTCGCCGAAAACATGAATAGTTTGGAAAATTTTGAGCAATCAACAAAATTGTTGGTCAGCTATCAACAGTTTTTAACACTTTTTACATTTTTAACACTTCTTTACATTGTTAAAAACAGATGTAAAAAATTAATTACTTGTTACATGTAAATTTACAACCCTATAAGATATCATAAACTGCTCTTAAAAAGTGTTCAAAAAGTTCTGCATTTGCTACAGTTTTTAACGCTACTTATTTCAATTTATTTCAAGTTTAACAATTTTTAGAGTTTTTAATTAAAGTTGAGTTAGATCAGCTTACATAATTTAAAGTACTACAATTTTAAGATGTAGTTAGTCATGTTTCAGGTAGTGCTGGGATCAGTTCCAAAAGAACCGGTAGAACTGGAACCGGAACCGGAACCGGTCGGATTTTTAGAGCCGGAACCGGAACCGGTGGCTTTTGGAACCGCTCGCTTCTAGTGTAAATTTTGGTTGTTTTAAACTACAATCAAGGTTTATCTTGTAAATTTTAAAATTTTATATATAAGTATATAATTTGAATTTAGCATTTGGAATTTAAACTTAATTTTGGAAATTTTATTTGGACTGTAATTTTGAGGACCTTTTAGTTTTTGTGTAAATGGTAGAAGATTTGATAGGTATCTATGTTATGCTATATTTTTAACAGCAGTTTCAGGTAAATTTTTTACGTTTTCTGGAAAGGTTATATGTAACAAACAAATAATAAATAAGGTCTTTCTCAATGTTTATAAAGGTTAAGCATTAAGGATTTGATTATTTACGGCAACTGCGAGTTTTAGCTATTGCCTTTGCATATTCTGTGTGTTCAACTTATACTGAGGTATATCAGCACGAAGGTGTAACTCCAGATTAGGTGTTTAGGGGGGGGTCGCTAGGTACCAAATTTTGTAATCAACGATTTAGCTCATTTTTGAGTATAATATACCCCCATATGTGCCCAAAAACAAAACAAACTTTTAGAGTCTAGGGTGAATCCAGTCTACAGATATTGGAGTTCAAATCTCTACAATTTAGTATTTACGTTAGTATGCCTTGTTGAGGGCATCGAAGTCGCGTACAAGTGGGATGACTGTGCCATGACAAATACATTAATTTAAAGCCTTTACCTGTAGGTGCTTTAAGGTGCTTTATTACCGCATGAATTAAAGTGGCAAGCTAAACAACGAGCGAGACACGGCGACTGAGCGATTTGGTAAAGCTTATTTCGACTGTCATTTCCTTCAAACTTTTTCTCATACTACTTCATAGAGACTTGGTGCAAGAAGATAAAATGTTCAGGACATGGACAGCTTCAATTTGATATAAAATATGGCTACGTTTCAAAAAATTGAAAATTTGACATTTTTGCTCATAGGTATCCGTATCCGCCATGCTATCGTAGTACGTCACCAAAGGAAAACACAGGCTATGTACTGGCATGAAACTTCACATGAGCGTAGGTTTTTTCCCAGTCTATTAGCATGCCAAATTTTATTGAAATATCTTAAGATTTGACTGACTTGTGAGGCAGCCAACATGAAATTTTGGAAAAATGACGGTTTTTGAGGAAAAATGGAATTTCTGCTACCAAAACTAAGAGCTACTGAAAAAGCCAAATAGGGATTGATTATATGCAAAATAAAGCTCTTACAATATACTGTGCTAATATCTAAACGCGAAGTTTCTGCACCAAAGGGTTTGTTCAGGGCAAGACAAAACGTTCACTGACCTACACATTTGTAGACCGATTTTGATTTTTCGACTTCTCCGGACTTTGAAAATTCCTATAAAATCAGCAACCCTACGGAAAAAGATTTCGTATAGATATTAGCACTTTACCCAGTCCAAGTTAGGTTTACAGCCGAGTCGCAGCCGATTTACTCTTACACTGTGCTCAAACTTTTGGTAGCAGAAAATTTTTCCTAATTTTTTCATTTTCCTATGTTTAACACATGTCGGGGTCACCTGTGGAGGGTTACTGTGAATGAGAGGAAAAGTTTTGCCACAAGCTTCAGTCACTGAAACTGAAACTTAAACTGAAACTATTTTCGGAGGAGACCTGAAACTGAAACTGAAATTGAAACTATTTTGGTCGGAGGACTCAAACTGAAGCTGAAAATTTCAATCTATCAATATTGTGAGGTAGGAGTATAAATAATCATCAATTGAAACATTATACCATTTCTTAAGTCTACAGTTTGCAGGTTTTTGAATGAACTAAAACCGATTGCAACGGCATATTATTGTCAGAGGAAATGTTTTTGATAACGGACCCTGCCCCAGGTTCTTTGTAGTCTTGAAATAAAAATTTTGTGAAGAAATTTAACAGTGTAAAAAAGTGTTAAAAATTGTAAAAAAAGTGTTAAAAAGTGTAAAAAATGTGTTAAAAAGTGTAAAAAATTTGTTAAAAATGTTTGGATGCCAAATTCATTTCGTTTGCACCACAGTAATGATTGGCGCGTTGTTCAACTGTCAGAAAGGATGAGTTTAAGCATTTAGTGCATGCCGCAGCCACAACCCATTTGTTTATTTTGATAATTGAGCAAGAATTTTGTGAATTGCTCGCAATTATGCAGAAACTATTCATGTTTTCTTTTTCCATTTATAAAGGACAGATTTAGCAAGAAAAATATAGAAAATGCCACTTACGTTATTTGCATCAGTATTCCCAATGCAATTTCCAAATACTTTTTCTTATTAGTGAGATCCGAAAATGAAACGCCTTTTCAAATTATTTTATTTAAGAATTTTCAAAAATTTCTATTTAACTTTCGAAATTTTCAAATAACTAGAATGTTCGGTTTATAAAAATCTATTAGAGGATTCTCTGGTGTTTTAGATTTCAGAAATTATGTTGGCTCTTAAAAAACTGATTTTCACGCAGTAAAACAAAATCTCTGTGCAATGTGTGGTATATATATATACTTCAAACACTATTTTTCACAATCAACGGTTTGTGAAAAAGTGTAAAAAGCTTGTAAAAAAACGTAAAAAAATACATAAAAAGTGTTATAAGTTCCGTAAAGTAGTGTTAAAAGATGTTAAAAATATGTAGAAACTCTAGTGTTAAAGTGTTAAAAAGTGGTGTTAAGAAGTGTAAAAAAGCTATTAGAGTCGGAAAGTTTGCTACTCTTAATAACTGTAAAAATATTTTTTAACATTTTAACTTGTTTACAATTTACAACCTTAGATGCACAACAGAGTGTATTAGTGCGCGTGAATTTTATTAATTGCGTGTGTTGGGTTTGAAATTTTGCAGTTTAGTTTGAGGATATCTGAAACAATATATATATATTGCTAGACGCTACGACCACCCATGATAATGATGATAGCGCCGTGATTAAGTAAATTAGACTTAACTAATCCTTCAAGTATTTGGGTCCAAAGTCAATCTTCTTTTACATTGTTATATTCTCCCTAATGTACTTCAAACGTATAACTGTGAAGTTCTGTTGATATGTTTGTTTAAAAGGTAGACAGAAAGAAGTCATCAAATGTGTCCATACATTCATCTATCAAATTAGCATAACACTTTGAAATTTGATATTTCGCAAAGAACCTTTGGAGGTCCACATATTAATATATGCTAATGAATATTGTTAAGAAGAAACTAACAAAGTCTAAGTGACAGCTTTTTCATAGCAAGTATTTGCGCTACCACATGTTGGTCTTTCCCATTATCCTCCCCATAGATACGACCAAGTGCCGAAGAAGCAAAATTTGACGGATTGATTTGTAATTTGATAGGGGTAGGTTTTCGGACCGGGTGATTTCAAAATGGCTAAAATTGTAAATATAACGAAATTTCGGTAAATCGAAAAATTTCGAATTTCGCGAAATCGAAAAATTTTGCGATATTTGTACTCAGCGTGGTCGAAAACAGGATCTTTTGCGGTTTCCCCCCCCCAGCCCTAACTTTTGATTTTTTTGACCAATAATTTTGAAATTTGGTGTGGGTGCATACTGGAGGCTGGTGAATTCAAAAATTAAAAAATTTTAAAATTTTAAAAATTCTTAAAAAATTTTAAATTTTTGTTTGGTGAGGGGGGAACAAGGGGAAACAAAAAATTTTTTGAAAAACAATTTGCTGAAAACTTGCATATAGGGGTTTTCTGGGGTGCTGAGCACGAATCTGAAATCCGTTTTTCGATTCAGCTTTTCGTTAGCTCAGTATGAGCTTACATGTTAAGCTTACAACTTTAGCTTATACTGAGCTAACGAAAAGCTGAATCGAAAAAGGGATTTCAGATTTGTGCTCAGCACTCCAGAAAACCCCTGCATGCAAGTTTTCTGCAAAATGTTTTTCAAAAATTTTTTGGTTCCCTTTGGTCCCCCCCTTACCAAACAAAAATTTAAAATTTGTTAAAAATTTTTAAAATTTTAAAATTTTTTAAATTTTGAATTCACCAGCCTCCAGTATGCATCCATAGCAAATTTCAAAGTTATTGGTAAAAAAATCAAGTTACGGCTGGGGGGGGGGGAAGCGCAAAAGATCGCGAAAACATATCCACACCAAATTTTAGCTCATTTGGTCATGTTTTAAGGATTTTGAGTACTGGGGGGGGGCGGGTAAACGAGACAAGACCCAATTGATCTCCTTCGCTACCTCTCATCAGCTATAGGGAGGATAATGGGAAAGACCCCATCAATGCTCAGCGACAGACGTTTAAATACCCAGAAATTTTATTAACAGAACAAAAAAAAACAAAAAAGCTAGGACTGTTGCATGAATATGTATAGCATGATAGACAAAACACACAGGATAATAGCATCTCACATACAGCTGAAAATAGCAAAGACAATGTGCAGACTACATTGTGAAAATGTGTGCATGAGACATAATGTGAAGACTATATATGGAGACTGGAATTAAACATTACGAAAACGGCACTGGGATCTTATCAGGATAACCCAACCCAGGCCCAGATTCCGCAAAACTTGATCAAATGAGCTGAAATTTGGTATGGGTATGTTTTGTATCACGCTGAGTTGAAATATCGTAAAATTTTTCGATTTCGCGAAATTCGATTTTTTTTCGATTCGTAAGGGGGGAACAAGGGGACCCGAAAAACTTTTTGTCATAGATTTTGCTGAAAAGTTGTATTCAGCGATTTTCGAGGTCGCAGAACACGAATCTGAAATATATTTTTCGATTTAGCTTTTCGTTAGCTCAGTATAAGCTAAAGTTCTATGGTTAAGATGTGGTTTATACTGAGTTAACGAAAAGATGAATCGAAAAACGGATTTCAGATTCGTGTTCTGCGACCTCGAAAACCCGTGAATACAACTTTTCAGCAAAATCGAAGACAAAAAATTTTTCGGGTTCCCTTGGTCCCGCCTTACGAATCGAAAAAAATCCAATTTCGTGAAATCGAAAAATTTTGCTATATTTTAACTCAGAATGGTCGAAAACATACGCATACCAAATTTGAGCTCATTTGATCAAGTTTTGCGGAGTCTGGGCTTGGGGTGGGTTATCTTGAAAAGATCCCGGCACTGTTTCCTTGAAAGAATGAAAATTCGTAATCACTAAAATTACCAACATTGTAAGTTCAGGAAGGAATGCAAAATGGCTGACATGAAGGAAAGACTTAAAGCATGAAAAATTTGAGAATGAACACCAAAATTACCCATCATTAATATTCACAGTAAAGCTTAATTCTTTTCATGACATTTTAACGTTTTTGTTAGGGTGATCCAGATAAGGCCCGTGATGTTATCGTATATAGTTCAATAATCAAAAATATACCCTATGCCTTAATAAATTAAATATTTCCATTCTTTCATGAACAATAAGTTAAGATAACATATATTAAAACGTTAATCATTGTACTGAATTATTATGAAAGACAAAATAAAACTTGACTAACAAATACAGGAAATATAAGAAACTTAAGATACTATAATATGTTGAGAATACAAAAATTATTTCATTGTAAATGCGTAAATAGCCAGTACAAATACTCCAATAGGCAGGAATATTAACATCCTCAGACAACAGTAGGAGATAGAAAGCTAAATACGTTTGTTACTTATAATTTTTGTAAAATTAAACTTTTATAAAAGTAAAAGAAAAAGCGATTAGTGCATTGTGGAATGCCTTAAAATTATAGCTCCAAAAGTGGATTTAAAAATAGTTTTCCTGTTGAAACAGCTGAGCATAAGTGTTTGTTCAGGATTGTTGCAGATTAATACATTTCTATGCAATAACAAATATATACAACACATGCAAATTAAAAATACGTACTGAATATTATGCATAAAATACTAATGATTCAGAAGTACAGACCTGCACGGGCCAAATTTTTACGGCCCGGCCCGGCTCCAGAAAAATTTTTTGACTCGCCCGGCCCGGCTCGGAAAATTTTTCATTTTTTTCTGAAAATGCAAAATTCGAAAAAAATCCAAAATTTTATTCAGTTTGTAGTTGTGCTGGACAATATTTGAAATGATCATTTTCTGACTAGGCTTTGTTGCGAATCATTAGAAATGAGGGCATAAGCATAGTGATTTGATTATACAGATAACGTTGAAACTTGAAAGATATTCAGCATATGGAAGCAGACCGAAAAGTTGGACCGGGCCCGGCCGCAGGCCCTAATGCAGGCAAGTAAACTTGAAAAAAATTCCAAAAAAATAAAAATACACAAAAACACTACAACAAAAACAAGCAGACAAGTAAACTTGAAAAAAATTCCAAAAAAATAAAAATACACAAAAACACTACAACAAAAACAAAGCTATATACATTTTAACTTTAATAGGTTACAACAACAATGTGTTCTAGAAATAAAACCCGTTTTTACACTATAAATAATACTTAAGAAAAATAAAAAACAACACTCTGCTCACGTAGGGATTAGTGAACCATTTCCAAAGCCAACATAGTATTCAGTACTATATCCATGTTCAACGTTTTAATGTAATGATGTGAACAGACAAGTGTTCACAGTAACAGCTTTCAATTGAATTCAATACGTTATTTAAGTTAGAGTTTGTATTTCCTCTGACCATGCTTGTATGTAGCCATCTTAAATCTAGGGATTGGTCCTATGCAAACCTTGATGGCATAGGTTGCTGCGGGACAATACACAAACACAGACAGATATTATATATATATAACAAAAAAGCAATAATACTACATATATACTAAAAACAGCTAGCTTCACTATTACACAAGATTACATCGCATTCATTAAGTAATGGAATAAAAACGATAGTATAAAACAGCAAAGTAATGTGAGTTAGAAACATATAAAACCAAATCTTCATTTTTGTGGACATGAACCTGTTAAATCATAATCATAGAAATTTAGCAGAAATCGTTCAACACATGTTTCATGCTGTTACAGTATTTTATGGAATCATGAATTTAATAGTGAACAATAACATAATTTTCAATTGTGAAAGTAACACAGATGGAATGAAGTAGAATGTTTCCATTTCTCGAGACCACAACAAATAAAAAAATTGAACGACTGTTACATTATATAACATACAACAAGTAAAAATGATAAAAAGAGATAATGTAAAAATACTTGTAAACTGAAAAGAAGAACTTTCCCAAGATACTTATCTTGCTAAAATATTAACACGATGGTTATCTTGCAAGTGAAATCTAGAACTAGATTCTGGTAAGATTACGAAACGTAACATGCCTTTCCGGTAATTTACCAAAAAGGCAATAACAAATAAAAAAGCCAGACTTACAAAACATACTCTTGAAAACTAGTAAAAAGCATACGTTAAAACAGATATAAGCACACACGAAAATTATTTAAAATAAAATATGTACATAATTTATACACAGAACAGAAGTCTTTATTCTGTCTGAATCGTAGTGCGCGGCTCTGGCTGCGTAGATGGATTTTTCGGGCAACTTCTAAAATTAATATTAATAAGATCATAATACTTTATGTTTGCTAAATGCTGAAATAATCATAAGATATATCCGATAACAGTTACCTAACAAGTTCAACGGATTATAGAAATGTAGACTACAAGACAATGTCTCAAAAAATGTAAGCTCCTAAGAATTTTAGCTCAGATTGCCTTCAAACACCCTTCAAACACTGAAAAATATGCCTGACTAGCCGCCGGCGCCTGGCTGATAACGGCCTAGACACTACTTAACATTAGCAATTGATTAGTATTATCAAGAGTGTATTATATACCCATTCGTATGAGCATAGTCGCCCGATGCATTGCAAAATTTGCACGGCTTCATATTTCTCAACACCGGACATCTGCAAATACCAAACTGATCTTTGTTCGTGTGCTTATCGTAGTCCGGGAACCCGCTCTTCTTGCAGAACGTGCAAAAACTATTGGCACTACGTCTGATCTAAAAAAACAATATCTGCAAGAATTAAGACATTGTATCTAAAAATAACAAAATTTTATTTTATACGTGTTACCAACAGTGCAACACATAATAATTATTACTGTGTACAAAGTACTGATAGATACTTCAATGTTAAGCTAAAGTTCTAGCCAACATTAAATATTGTAAATAAAGCATGAAATTAAAAAAGTACTCTATAAACACTACAGCTACCTATTACACTTGTAGTCAAAGTATTGGCAATCGTTTCCTTCCGTAAATGCGGTAACTATTACACTTTTTCCACTTTTAATTATTTTCGGACATTGATGGCTGTATATGCGACAAAAGCTTAGCTATGAACAGAATAGGTAAATATAAAAATTTATTTAACCTTTTCTCTTTCAGTAACAACAATATCACGAAAATTAACATTGTTTCGGCCACGACTTCTGTTCACTTTGGGCTAAAACAAATTATATAAATGAATAGCGGAAATTACCAGACTTACAGTGGAAGAGTTTTCTATTTCGTTACAGGCAAATAACTACATAAACACATTGTAAGATTTAATTTATCAAGAAGGTTACTATAAACTGCAGAGTTTCATTAGCCATAATATTAGTCGTTCCCTACACAGAAATCTTATTCGTTGCAAACTTACACGTCTACGGTGTCTTTCATAATTTTGTTCCAGAAAGAACAGGGCTGCGTCCTGATCCTAAAGAAAGATAAATAATGCAAAACAAAACGTATAATGTGCAGGATGAACAAATAATGGAAACTGTGAACAATACAATATCTAACTTAACGTTTTTATTTTCGTAAAGTGTTCATACACATGAAATAGTATTTTTGTACATTATGTAAACTAAATAATAAAACTTCTTGATGAGTATAATTGTAGTTTTAGTTTAAAAAAGCAACATACATCAGGAGTTACTGTGAACCAGACTGGCTTTGCTACATATGCCAGTACAGGAGTAGGATCAGGATCAGTTGACGCTGAAACATTTTCATGTCCACCGTTGTCACTGGCATAGGAAATACTACTGCTACTAGTTCCATTCGAGATCGCAATCTGCAATAATTGTGAAAAATAGTTAATATGCAGTCTACTACAATCACAGTCATGACACTTCAGTTGCAGCTGCTACGAACAGCTTTCCTGCAGAATGTTAAAAGTTTAGCTTTTTAAACGTTGAAGATGGAACACACTTCATCACATTATTAACATTAAATCTAGCAAAAGTGAAACCGAGTTAGTTTTGAATTAGTGACTAAGAGGAATCTCAAAAAGAAAAATTTAAATATCAGGGTCAGGATCAGAGTTTATTTCTGGATGCGGATGGGGGTCGGATGACTAGTTTCCTTTAAAGTTCAGGATGCGGCTAGCTGCTGCTGAAGCGGCTGAAATCGATTGTTAAATAAACCGTGTTTTTCACACCCAATGTTGAATTCAAAATCCACCTAAAAGTCGGATCATGAAGTTACAGGCCGATCTTGAAACCACTCCTAAAGTTACAAGCTGATCTTGAAATAAACTTTCAAGCAGATCTTGAAACGGATCCTCTTTTTAGATTTAGACACCCGATCGTTAACTCTGGATGATCCTGAACCAAGCATCCAACACATCCTGCTCTTTGTCCCGATACTAAATTAATCCTGATCCACATCTTATAAGCCATCCTATCAGATCGTTAAGACCCGACACTGAACTCAGGATCGACGTGTACGTGGGTTTCTGAATCTTTCTGAAACCGATTGTAAAATGGATCCTGTTTTTAGACACCAGAACGTGAACTCTGAATTCAGCTCTAAATCAGATCATGAAGCTGCAAGCAGATGCTGACATCGATTTCATTTTTAAAGACCCGACCATGAACTCAGGATCTAGTTTTAAGATGGATCTTTAAATAATGTTGAAGTGAGGACGCAACTAATGTTGAAGTTACAAACCGATCGCGAATCCGATGCTGAGGTTGCAAGCCCGTGCTGTATGTAATGCATACTGTTACATATTTAGTTACATATCTGGATACAAATTTAGACACCCCATCTGGAACTCAGGATCCAGTGCTAAGTCGGGTCAATCATAAAATCGATCCTGTTAGACACTGGATTCTGAAGTCAAAATCCGATCATAAAGTTAGAAAGCGATCACAACAACAAGAAGGACCTGAAACCAATCTTGAAGTTCAAGCCGATCCTGATTTCTGATCATCAAGTTTCATGCCAATCTTGAAACTGATCCTGGAGTTGAAAGGTTTTCTGCAGTGAAATGGCACCTGTTTGTTGCAAGGTGATTTTCATTAAAATCGTGAAATGAATCGTGATGCTAAACTTGATGGCGGTCCTAGTTTTATTAACCTCCGAAAGTGTGCAAATCAGATATAATTTTTTAGAGTACATACAATATTTACTTTGCAAACTCACTTCATGCAAACCAAAAACTTGATCTTAGTTCATACTTTGTACTCCAAAATCAAAAAAGTTTCAGCACAATGCAATAAAAATATTTATAATTTTTTCAGGCATCACATGCACTGATTTTCAAAAAACAGGAAAAAATAGGAAGAAAATTTTAATTTTTACCATCACATGTTATTTTCCAATGCAGCAAATTTATTAGTTTGTAAATTCAAGAGGTCCATTTTTTTATTTACCAAATCTGTAGGACGCATAAAAAGAAAAACATAAATTCAGACCTTCTGCATAACTATAAAAATCATCAAATGTTCCGATTTTTACAATAAGGTTTTAAAAATTTTCCCGGTTTTCCAGATTTCTTTAGAATTTCCACTATTTCAGTATAACTGTGGAAATTAGCACCAATACAACTTTGTAAAGACAACGCAATTAGGCACATTTTTAAATACAAACAAAGAGTATTAGTTATACTTGTGCACACAAATATGCCTATTGATACGTATAAAAAAATTAAAGAATTATATACTTATTTCGAATATACAAACTTTTTAAATAATAACAAGCCAGCATTACTACTTAAATTCCCAGCAGGTTTGTTTCAGTCTTTTCTTAAGAAAAAGGTTGAATAATATCGCACAAATGAAAGTGTTCATTGTTAATACAATGTGTCTTTATATGTATCAGTAACAAAATGCAGTACTAACCTGGTCCCCATTTGAGGCAAGAGCAGTAGCATTTGGCACACTCGAAGGCACTGCAGCGTCTGACTGGTTGAGACGTATTCCACGCTAAAAACAGGTTTCCTTTTCCTTTTTTGCGGTATTAGTAACAAGTAGATATAATAGCCATCGAAAGAGATCCACAACCGTTTAAACCTATGCTTCATGTTCAAAGTCATCAAGTAAGGATTCATCTTTGCCTCTCAAGATCATACTTAAAAACTCAAAGACAAGAAGCAGTTACAAGTTTTCCGCTATCTCGGCTGACCCGAGCCAAGCCGAGCTGCGAGCCAAAATCCTCATCTGAAACTACTTTCAATCAAAAGGAACCTGATAGTTAAAGTGAAAACTTTTTAATGTACGGACTAAAAATAAAACTTTGAATATGGATAAGATGTCTTAAAACCAGAAATATACAAGGTTTCAATCTTTGATCCTTTCAGCATAGGAGCAGAAGAAGCTGAACAAGCTCATTTGCATGAATGGGTTGCCGCTGGCATTTTTCCTCTTATCAGGAGTCATATCTGAAGCTGCGTAGATTTAAGAGCTTTGGTTCTATTACAACTTTTTATTCACTCAACGAGAGCCATATTGTGTTGTTTCGACAACTTTTAATTTTTGACCCATTTTAACTGGTTTTGGCCTTTTTTACCCCTTTGGGGCCCCGTAACTCATTTTCTGTACATTTTGGTGCTTTGAACTTACTAAAACTTTTTATCTACTCAACGAGAGCTTTGGAATGATACCGGTATCGACCGAATCTGACAATTTTTAATGTTGACCCATTGTGACCGGTTTTGGCCATTTTAGACCCCTTTGGGGCCCCGTAACTCATTTTCAGTACGTTTTGGTGCTTTGAACTTATTAAAACTTTTTATCTACACAATGAGAGCGTTCGAATGATACCGATATGAGTCCGATCTGAGAACTTTCAATTTTGACGCATTTTGGCTATTTTTGGCGCAATGTTTCGGCTCATAACTCAAAATAAGTGCATTTTCAGGCCTTGACCCAATTACAACCTTTTCTTTACTGGTCGAGAGCTTTCGAGTGATAACAAGATTAGCTATTTGAACAACGTTTTTATTTTACTAATTTTTACTCACGAGGGTGCTCCGGGAGCAACTTTGCTCCCCGGGGCTCCCCGCGCTTCCGGGAGCAGTTCAGGTCCATGCGCAACTGCACTGAAGATTTCAGCGCTATCGGTCCACCCATCTCTGGATAGAGGGGAGACAAGAATCCGGAGAAGAAATAATAATAATAATAATAAATAACGGACATACGCAACACAAAGAGTTGCCTTTTTGAGAAAAAAAACGGCAATCCAATAATTTTCAAGTTGTAGTTCATGTGAACTAAAAAACTCGAAACCGTTCTTTTTAAAGTGAACACATTAATGAAAGTGAAAGAGAAACTAAAATTTAAATTGAAATTAGTTTACGTTACTGGAAAAAACTTAAATTGTAACTTAAGCTTGGTCCGCCCACCAACACCTGACAGTGTGCCTTGGATAAATTATTATATATATATGTGTGTATATATATATATATACCTTGTATACTACAATATTGTGGCGTCCTTCCAAAGAAGATGAGACGAACTGAACAGCCACCGGACCAGTATTCCATTCTGGAACAGTCGATGGCATGGCTTGAGTTCCGGCACCATAGTTTTGTGGTGGAACATTGGTATGGCCAGGGACAGAATCGCTACCTTCACTGTCATAAACATTCTAAATAATTGTAAAAACACCCTACTTTAATTTAAAATTTTAATCGTGTTGTACGTTCCTTTAGACGCAATGAACATGATTCCAAATTGAACTCTCACAAACTGAATCCAAACATAGCAAAGATGAGTACACTGGAAGACTGAGTGTCACTGAAATGTACACGGTAGGACTGAGTACCATGTATTCTCGTGATTAAGTCAAATTTTTAACTGTATGTAATTTGAAGAAACATACGGTAACAGGAAACGTTGGTACAGCGTCGGGAGTACTATTATTGAAGATAACTGATCCATTGTGCCCATCGTGAAACTGTGTGCTTCCAGAGTTTGCGACGTGCTAAAATGTGAGGCATTATCACAATGTCATTGTAGTTAAGAAATGTTCCAGAAAAAATTAATGCTTTAATATTAAAAATATTTCCAACATCACAGTTGTGTCCCATTGTCTGTCTATTCCCAACTGACAATATCAAGGAAGTGGCAGCAAATGATTAAAATACAAACTGTTTACGTATAAAGTATATGCCCATAAATTGTTTATAAAATTGTACTAGTGACATAACTTACTTCGTTAGAAAACGCAACATGTGAATCCATCACATGAGGATTAAAATGAACTGAATTAGGCTGCTGATGGTAACCATGTACACCATACTCAGACACATCCTAAATACATAAACGTAAATGTCCATTTAATTAATTAATGGCAAAATCAGACGTTGTTCATACGAAATAGAAATGCATTGTGGCCACCAGTAGTATGGCCGAAGCCGGATCCTGTGCCATACCCGAGACTAGCTATTGCTATTGGTCCGGGTCTGACTGAAATAGCCGTCCACTACTAAAATCGAGAGATATGGGATGAATTGCAGAAATATGGGTATAAAGGCGTCTGTACGGCTCCCTGAAGACGATGTTGGCCAGGTGCCAGCTAATTAGAGGTCAGGGAGTGGTAAAAAGGTTACCATCGTAAACAACTGGAGTAGTGCTACAAGTAGCACCATACTTTTGGTTCGAACTCGAAACTTGGAATTTTTGCACTAGGCGATAGTTACCGTGTTGGCGAACAGGATCGCCCCATGCTACCTTTTTTGGTAATTTTGGCACCTGGCCGATTTTGGCTCTGTGCCAAGGTCCCAAAGTCGGACTTTCGCAATTTTTCGCTAATTTTGGTCACACTTTTCTAGAACTGGGTAAAAGCTGGAGAGGTTTAGTATCTTTTGTTGAAAATTACCAGTAGGGATGCATAAAGTGACGAAGGGGATTTTTTAGTTTTGCTCCCTTGCTTTCAGGACATAGGCCCGAACTTTGCAATTTTTTAAACCAAATGTATCGTAGATATGCATAATAATTTACATTTACAAACCGCAAATATGGGTTGTTCGGCGAAGCTGTGCCCATGTTAATTCGCTCACAACCTAGTCCTATTCTATTTTTTAACCTAGCCCCATATTAAACATTTCAAAAACTCGACCTCTCTTAATTTTGCAACCTCACCATCACCAATATTACTTTTTTCATGTTCCAGAGGAGCATTTTTATTTCTTGTATACATATATGTATATATATATACCTTGTATACTAGAATATTGTGGCGTTCTTCCAAAGATGAGACGAACTGAACAGCTACCGGACCAGTACTGCATTCTGGAACTGTCGATGGCATGGCTTGAGTTCCGGCACCATAGATATGTCGTGGAACATTGGTATGGCGAGGAACAGAATCGATACCTTCACTGTTATAAAGATTCTAAATAATTGTACAAACACTCTACTTCAATTTTGAATTTTAATCCTGTTGTACGTTCCTTTAGACGCAATGAACATGATTCCAAATTGAGCTCTCACAAACTGAATCCAAACATAGCAAAGATGAGTACACTGTAAGACTGAGTGTCACTGAAATGTACACGGTAGGACTCAGTACCATGTATTCTCGTGATTTAAGTGTAATTTTTAACTGTATGTAATTTGAAGAAACGTACGCTAGCAGAAAACGTTGGTACAACGTGGCCACTAGTATTATTGAAGATAACTGATCCATTGTGCCCATCGTGGAACTGTGTGCTTCCAGAGTTTGCGACGTGCTAAAATGTGAGGCATTATCACAATGTCATTGTAGTCAAGAAATGTTCCAGAAAAGATTCACTCCCGTTAACGCGCGAGTCCCGTTAGCGCGCACTTATGTCAATACATGATACATCAGGCATGTTTATTAGAGTACCGTTAGTCCGCAATTCGCGTTAACGCGCAAGTCCCATTAACGCGCAATTTGTCATATGAAATATTATTTAAAGCTTTGCAATTTCGGCAACAGTAAAGACTTTAACAAAAATGTTTAAAAACAACTATAACTATATAAACGAATATAAAAATTTTACCGTCAATTTAAATATAATGTAAGTGGAATTGTTAAATCAAGCTACTACTGTACAACCAACAAGCGTTATGAATATAAACTTCATACAAACCCCAAGCTTTTATATGAACTACGACAACCTGTGCAGTGACGATTCATTATATACATATTTCGGCAATGATCTGAATTTAACATCACTACTGATTTAATTTTTCAATCATTTTTGAATGAAGTTTTTTTAACAAAGTTTTGAAAGTTAATTTTCAACAATTCAAATTTCAACAAATTCAACTAAAAGGATTTCATTTCTATAAAATAGTTATATTGTGTGCCTGGTAAAGGCAAGAGTACATAATATATTATGTACTCTTGGTAAAGGTATATATATATGCGTGCGCGCTAATGCGCCGACCTTTCGTAAAAATGAAAGGTCAATGCGCGCTAACGGGACTACAATTAAAGATTTTCAGATTTTGTGCGCGCTGACGGGACAACACCCCAGAAAAAATAAATGCTTTAATATTAAAAATGTTTCCAAGATCACAGTTGTGCCCCATTGTCCGTCTATTCCTTACTGACAATATCAAAGAAGTGGTGCGAAATTATTAAAATACAAACTTTTTACGTGTAAAGTATATGCCCATAAATTGTTTATAAAATTGTACTAGTGACATAACTTACTTCGGTAGAAAACGCAACATGTGAATCCATCACATGAGGATTGAAATGAACTGAATTAGGCTGCTGATGGTAACCATGTTCACCAGGATACTCAGACACATCCTAAATACATAAACGTAAATGTCCATTGAAATGGCGAAATTAGACGTTGTTCATACGAAATAGAAATGCGCTGTGGCCACCAATATTATGGCCGGAGCCGTATCTTGTGCCATGCGCGAGACTGGCTGTTGGTCCGAGTCTGACCCAAATAGCTCTCCACTACTAATATCGAGAGATCAGGGATGAATTGCAGAAATGTAGTTTGCAGTTTGTATTTTGTGCTGTAGGGTAGCAGAGGGGCAGTGATCTTTTGATTGTGATAAAGTGTTCATAACAGTATCAAGTCTAGGTCTTCCCAGGAAACGTGCGTGATTTTAATTTTCTATTCTATTGTTAACACATAACTAACCGAGTCTCGTAGAGATTCGTATCTTGGAACAAAAGCATTGCTCAGGATGGCAGGAACCATTTGCTGATTGAAGACATGGCTACTGCTGTTGTCGGAGATGCACTATAACACAATACAGAAAATTTTTAGAATACAGTTGTAAATATTTGCTTTAACTGGAAAAGTTAACTGGGTATTCCATGTCATTTTATCAGAACTAGGGTTTAAAAAACACTTAAAAATACAATCTTTTAGCTGAACATGAAGCTAACTAGAGCAGGATGGAAACCGTTTTTGGTAACGAACTAATCCAAATAATGTTTAGAAAAAACTAACAAGTAAAAGCCTATAAGTTATCACATCACAAAACGGCAATTCGCCAGTTACTATTACAAATAACGAGTTCGACGTACTGGTAGAAAGCTTTGAGATTCCATTTTTTACGCACAAAGTATATGCCCATAAATTGTTTCTAAAATATTGTACTAGTGATATAACTTACTTCGGTAGAAAACGCAACATGTGAATCCATCACATGAGGATTCAAATTAACTGAGTTAGGATGCTGATGGTAACCATGTACAGCAGTATACTCAGACACATCCTAAATACATAAGCGTGAATGTCCATTGAATTAATTAATGGCGAAATCAGACGTTGTTCATACGAAATAGAAATCCATTGTGGCCACCAGTATTATGGCCAGAGCCGGCAGGGTTTAAAAATACACTGAAAAATACAATCTTTTAGCTGAACATGAAGCTAACTCGAGCAAGATGGAAACCGTTTTTCGTGACAAACAAATCCAAATAATGTTTAGAAAAAACTAACAACTAAAAGCCTATAAGTTATCACATCACAAAACGGCAATTCGCAAGATCACAAATAACGAGTTCAACGTACTGGTAGAAAGCTTTGAGATGGCATGGGAATGGAAGCTTCTTGAGAATAATTAGAAATGTTCATCATCAGCAATGCGTGCGTAGCGTCCTGAAATATTAATTTATAAAGTCGTGAGAAGAATACCAGTTCGCTCGAAAATTTTGTTCCGCCCGGAGGCGGACGCGCTCAAGTGTTCATCTCTACAATTCGCTATGCAGAATCATATTCAGAATTAGATAAAAATACTTTACACAAAACGTTAAGTTACGATAGTTAGAAACAATAAATACTGACATAGCATATATATTAAGGAAAATATATATACAACTTACATCTACAGTAGTGAACGTTGAACTACACGGTGAAGTGAACGTCGTATAGCCGGACGGATCATACATAATGATGTTACTAAAAATTCACAGTAGTAAAGTTATAATAAACTGATAAAAATCTGAAGCAAACGATGCCTTTTTTCTATCGAAGTGTGGGTGTGATGGATAAATCTTGAGATTTAATCGTCGGAACTCAGAATATTATGACGGGTTACGCATCCCACCTCCTCGTCACAACTCGGACATCAGAAATTTAGAAAAAATGACTAAAAATGCAAAATTTTTGTATTTTTGAACTTTTATATAAAAAACAAGGTTTCTCTCTAGCGTTTTCCCTGTATGGGACTAATTTAAAATTATTGTAAACTAAAATATGAAAAACAAGCTTTGAAAAATAACCATTTGGAGTAAAAATTTGACAAGATTTTGGATAAACATGGTAGGGCATGTCGTGGTTGTATACCAAGCCTAGGCTTTACCAAAAGCCAAAACTTACTCCCCCTGGGGTTATTTTAGCGGAAGAAAAATGGGGGTGGGGAAAGTCGGAGTGCTCCCCCCCCCCATTGAGGTCGATAAGTGAGGGGAAAGGGGAATAAAATGCTGTCAAAATTACAAAATCAAGTAAGCATAGTCTGTTTTGTACATATACAGCTACAACTATGCTAAAATGTACTCAAAAATCAAGTTTCAGAACCAAACAAGAACATTTGTGACCAAAAGATTCCCACGAAGCCGGAAAAATTTAGAAACTTTTGACAAAAACAATTTCAACCTTGGAAATTTCTGGACACCTTGTGGTGAATAGGGAGGGGAAGTACAAAATATGGGGGTGAGGCCTGTTGGGGGGGGGAGAAGACTGGGGGGACCCGCAAAGTGAGGCTCCCCGCCCCCCTATAAAAGTGGTATGAGAGGGCTGGGGGTCCTTGCATTTTTAAATCCAACCCCACTATATTTTTTGGAGCGGAAGGTCCCATATAAGTGTATATACCTGGGGGGGGAGGTGGGTGGGGAAAACCCCTCCCCCCAAATGGAAAAGTACCGACCCCACCCTCGAAATTTTGGAGGCAGACCCCACGTATAGGTGTAACGGGGATTTGGGTTGGAGGGCCCCCTCCCCCGGAATTTTGGGGAGGCCCCTTTTTACACCCCGCTGAACCCCCCACGACCCCCCCCCCAAACCTCCCCCCCCCCCAAAATTTTCTATTTTTATGTCAAAAATCGCATTGTGAGCCATCGCTAATGCCGAAAAACATGAAATAATTAAGTAATTTAAACATGAGACCGTGTTTTTAAACTCGAAAACTTTATTGGCAACATGTTTACCCCCATAACAACGAAATTTGGTAACCCCCTCCCAGATTTTCAGGTTTTTAGAACCCGCCCCCCCCCCCCGAATTTTGGCAAAAAAGTGCTTAACATTGGCAAAAAATCGAAAATTTATAGGAGGGTCCCCCACGTTTGGTTGGAACCCCCCCTCCAGATTTTTATCCCTGCGTAACGTAACGTATGGGAAGTTATTTTGGAAAAAAACGTGAAATCACGCACAAATTTGCACTGTTTCGCCATTTTTCAAAAGTTCCCAGCTTCGAATTGGGGGGGGCAGTGGGGGTATGCCCTATTACATTAAAGGAGTCCAACACTCAAATTGTAAAATGTAGCCCACTGTTCACTGTTCCCCAAACGCAAAGCGACATTGAAATAACGTGACTGACAGCCTTTACTTTCACAACTTAAGCCAACTGCTTAGCTAGCAAACTGTGGAGTTATAGTGTGATTACGACCCCGTCAATGAAATATATTGCCAATGTTCTGCCAATGAAAATATCAGCAAAAGTTTACCAACTGCATATGCACATGCTATTTTACTAACATATGCTAGTCTAAATGCGAAGTTTAAGATGTCGTTCAAATAAAAAATTCTTGAAATTAGATTTAATAGATACGCATTCCATTTAGTTTTAGAGAAACCACTATGGTGCACATAATTCAGAATACATTCCATTATTTTGTCTTTAAAACTAAACCATGTCGTAGTCAGTTGCCAACAATTCAATCCAGTTCACATGAAGCTGACACCACGATATATTGTTAAACTCACGTAAATTTAGATTGAGCTTAGATTGAATAGATTTTTGATCCTAAGTTATTGAAAACTAAGACTTAAAATGGATTATAGGGAGTTTTAATTATAATTGTCACGATATCAGAAACTGATACACAAAACTTTGATTATATTTTGTAACTGCGCTCAAATCAGCAAATATCTGATTTTCATGTCACCAATGCGCTGTCCGATTCGTGTACCCTTCAAATGTTAACAAATATTAGAAAGCATTTGAATTATAAGATTAGATTCCCCTTATAAAATTTAGCTAATCTAAACTGCTTCTCCCTGGAAATTGGAACAGCAAGAAAGACAGCAAAGAAGCGAAATCACGTAAAAAATGAATTGGACAACAACTGGTCAAGTGTTTCCCATTATCCCCTCGATAGCTTCAAAGAAGTATATACAGAAGAAGCACAAATCGACTGATTCAGTTGAGATTTGGTAGGGGTGTATTTTCGGACCTGCTAATTTCAAAAATCCAAAAATTGTACAAATTTTTAAATTTTAGTTTGGTAAGGGAGGACCAAAGAAAACCGAAAAATTGTTTGCCCATCATTTTGCTGAAAACTTGCGCATAAGGGTTTTCTGGGGCGCTGCCCACGAATCGGAAATTCAGCTTTTCGTTAGCTCAGAATAAGCTTACATCTTCAGCTTAAAACTTAAGCTTATATTATGCCAACAAAAAGCTCGATTGAAAAACGGATTTCAGATTCGTGTTCTACGATATCGAAAACTCCTATATGCATCGTTTCAGCAAAATCGAAAACAAATTATTTTTGGGTTCCTGTTGGTCCTCCTTCACCAAACTAAACTTTTACAATTTAAAAATTTTTTAAAATTTTAAAGTTTTTGCATTTATGAAATGAACAGTTTCGAAAACTCAGCGCTACCAAATTTCAACTCAATCCGTGAAATTGTGCATCTTTAGTATTTCTACAAAGCTATGAGAGGACATAATTTCAAAGAAAAATTGGCATTTTATCCAACTTTGAAAAATCATTGCTCTTGATTGGAGGCTGATAAAGATAAAAATAAAAAAACCGCCCCGGGCAAACTGTCCAAACATACTATGTGTAGTATATCTTTTAGATCCAGCGACTGGTTGTGGAGCAATCTTTGGTCAAAGATTTTTGGCCGCAATTTGACAAAATCAGTTAATTGCAATTTGTGCCTCTTTCGAAGCTCTTTAATTTGAGCATAAACTTGCATACGTTTGTAATGTACACTGACTCCAATTCGAGAATAACTGTATTCAGCATGATCCAGTCAAAAATAACGAATTTTCGAGCAAGAAGTGTTCAACAATTCACTGATCAAAAACGATACGAGCTAGACATTTATGTCTAAAAGCAAAGTTGTAGAGTACATAATAAGCTTTAAAATGATCATAGTCGCTGGGCATAATTTCCTATGTATATTTCTAGAACTTCAAATTTTTGTTTCTCACTATACATGAGCGCTATGAAGCTGGCGCTTTCACAGGACGTTTATTATCATTCTCGCTGTATTTTCTGAAAGTGTGAATAAAATCGGGCAATAATTGCACTTTCTGCAAGTATATCTGCACGTAAGGGGTGCACGACCTTAAATGACAAGACCATTGTAGTTGGTTTGATATGTCAGAAAATCCTGATTAGGCTTGTTATCCGATGATAGGTAATTTTCTCAACGGATTTTAATAGATCCTCAGAAATTTCTGTATCAGAATGATTAAATCTGGAAAACTCAGTGAAATTAATGTGTAGGACGTGCTCGACAAAGCAAATTCCTACTTTAAAATAAGAATTGTGTAGCTTTTCTTAAACGAGTGAACTCCTATTTGCGAATAACATCGTATCCAGAAATCAATTAATTGGATCAGAAAGGTTTATTTCTTCCCAGAGATGGGATCTCATGCACATCAGAATTGGCATCGCTATAGCTCACAGCTAAGACATCATAAAGATATAAAGCAAATCTTTAAAATTCAATCGAGAAACGGATATTGAACGCAGGATCCGCATGCTATTAGACACACAAGTTTCAACTGAATAGTAATTCCTGAGCCAACTCTTGAAATTGCAAGGTTATGGCAAAAGCGATCATGAAAATTTAAACAAGATCGGGAAAGGATCGTATTCTGTCGATCGATAAATGAGTTGTATGTAGTCGTAAGCTGGATTCTGATAGTGGTTTTGCAATTATAAGGAACTGTTCTAACGGATTCTGCTCTAACAATCATTTCAAAGTTAAACTGCTTCTAACTGAATTCTTAAACATTGAAACTTATCAAATTTAATAGCATCAATCAATTGTTGCGATGCACAATTAAGATCTGTTTGCTGTATCTGCACTCGCCTAAGAGAAACAGAAGTTCTGTGCCAATTACAGCAGGTGAACAATCACCACTTCCTGCATGTGGCTGGCCATGCAGTTCGTTAATGTAGATGGAGTAAATACGTTTTAATATTAACCGTTTATATACAGGTTACATATACAGGACAAATAAAATATAAAATGGAAGTTTAAAATGCATTAATAGAAAAAAAGACATAAAATTCAGTACTTAATGTTTTCACTACGGAAATGAATATAAAGATTCATTCAAGAATTCGATCTAAACAAATCTTGCAGTGCAAAAGATTGTTGGTGAAGTAGATCATCTCCATTTTGTTCATCCTAAACAGAAAACAATTATATACTAAATAGGTAAGACACGAAAAAATTATTTTGCCCTTTTGTAACGATTATTCTAATTGTTGGCGGTATATTTATAGCATTTATAAAGGAGAAGCTTGATAACGGATTTGGGACTGTAAAATTTTACAAATTGTAACACAATAAAAATGTATACGATGTCATAAAAGCTGTTTATCATTGCCAAAAGTGTTACCGAATTTAGGTGTCGGGGAACAAGCTCATTATGATTCGAGAGTTGCAATGATTCGATTCTGTTTTCATCAGACTGATTCTGGTGGCTCTAAAGAAATAAAGGTGATCATCTATGTTTCCTTGAGTCAAAAACTCTATATGCTGATAATTATATTAGTAATTGTTAAAAATGCGGGATTTGGCACATAAACCCAACGGTTGGGTTGCACATGAGCGCAAGGCAGTTAAGATCTCAGTAACCGATATTTTTTGATCACACCAATGCTCTATATCTTCACTAAAAACTTGCCCAACCGGATAAAGCCGAGGCAAGTAGATTTTAGTACCCTCCTTTAATAAGTCGGGAAAGATTTTTAATGTAAATACGACGACTGTAGTTGCGAAAAAAATTAACCATCAAGCTATTTAATCCACTTAAACGCACAAGTACTTATGGTGTGTTTGTAATCTGCCCAGTCAGATCATTTGTGTTAAGCTACAGAGTAAGACTGAATAAGCTGTAAAAAAAGAGCAAGAGTACTAAATTTACCAAACTGTTCAGATGTAATGAATACATTCCTACACAGGTATTATTAGACGACTCATTTGTTACAGCTCCTCTTGTTCTTGTTACAACGCCCAGTGGTGCAGACATTGGCTGAAAAACATTTTAAAAAGGGTATATATATTGTATAAAAATGTACTAAATTGTATCTATTCAAAAGGGCAAGTTATAAAATGTTAACCAATTTCAGTGTATTTTTTAAGAAAACTTGTGCTTTTCTAAAAAATTCTGTTTTGCCTGAAATTAACTTTTCGGACCACAGCATTTAAGTTTTTTAAACTATCTAGTAGTTTTGGTTTCTTGCAGAAGAAAAAGAAAGCATAAGTAGCTTGTTTAGTGTTTACAAACAATTTTTAATTCTAATGCACTGCGTAGGTTTTCATGTTACGCTCAGTGCAATTATGTTAAAACGAAAAAAGGAACGGGGGACCTCATTGTGTGGATCCGGGGGCCTACCTCGACACTCGTCCCTTGATACGAAACGATGGCCCCTTATCTTCCCTTCCTCAGAAGGGAATGCGAACGCTTATCAGGTATGCGCATCTTGCCAACGATCGCAAACACAACAACAACAACAAGAATACGAAAAAAACAAAAGCTTAAAATTATGCCAAATATGCATTAAATAAGTTTTTACGTGAAAATTAAAGTTTTGCTTTTTCGAGTGTTTTATAACATTTTGTGTTTTCAAAAAAAACGACGCTAAAACACAATAAAAACACAAAAAATACAGTGGTCTAATAATCTACGAGCAGTATAATAGTAATAAAATAAAAGCAAAAATTGCCCTAAATTTTAATTAGATTACTTCAAATATGAACAAGTTTAATTTACTCCAAATAGGAACATGCGGCAGGGTCCGGCCGGGCTGATCTTTAAATATCCCATCAAACATTTGTACCTGCCTATAACCTTACCGAAATGTTTCTATGTGAAGAGATTTCACCAGCAGCAGATGGACATCTGACTTCTGAATCACCTCCTAAACTATTAGCTGAATGAACAGGAAGGTATCCCTGTAAACAAAAACGATTAAAATATAAATACAGAATAGTAAAAATTATTCCGTGGAATTAGAAAATAAAATACGACTAACGCTACGTAGAAAAGATAAAAGAAAATGAATATTGTAACTATTGACCACTATTCTTGCAAGTAGTTAGAACTTGTAGTGTGGACTCCTTTTGAGGCTCCTCGACTCAGCTCGTGAAAGATTTCGCGCCGCTTCCGCGCATGAAAGTTCAGTTGTCAAAGAGTGCGTTGTGTGGATAGCGCACAAAAATTTTTCTATTTAGAAATGTGAAATGGCAAAATTAATTTAATAAATAGAAAGACAATATCTGAAATAATTTGCAGCAAAATTCAATGACTATTCAATCTACACAAAAGAGATATGTATGAACTTAACACGTTCCCCGCACTAAACATCATATGATGTTTTTGACCATGGCTAGCTATGCGCACAGAACATCATATGATGTTTTCAAGCTCATGTTTTGAAGTGTAGTTTTCTGAATGCTCAAAACAACGACAGTGCTTCCAGTTTCAATGACTTTGTACACGTTTCAGGGACCTCAAATTTCTTAAAAATACCTGCTGATTATATCCTGGCGCATTGCTATGATTTTTAACTAAGCAAACATCATATGATGTTTTTTACCAAAATCTTGAGTGTATCAAATTTATTAACCCTACCTATTAATTACAAAAACTGAACTAACTGCTAACGATTGTCGAATTGCATCTCGCATTCCAAATGAATAACGGTCTTCGTACACCAGCGGTCTCACTCTGATAATGTAAAATGTTTTACTATCAACCTGAGATGGAGGTAATTTTTCATAATAATCCAGGTTTCTATGGGTCACTTTCTTTAGAAAAGGAGCGGAATCCAAAATATCATGAAGCTAAGCAAAACAAAAACTGAACAATAATATATGAAATTATCGAACAGGTATATATATAATGTATGTCTGTATGTGTCAACGATACATCACTCTTAGGGAGTATATACTTCTGTCGTCCTAAGTTATAGTCTTTTCAGATGTCTACGTAATAGTGACGCGAATGGGAAAAGTTGGGTTGAATTGGAGACCTGGCAAATATGAAAAAAGTAAAAAATGTGCACACAATTTATGTAGTGCGAATTAGGCTTATTTAATAAAAGATCGGATTAATTACATTGAAATACTGAACTACTGTTGCCAAAGACATTGCCAAAGAAATTAGTTGTGCAATATACCGATATCTCAAATTTCCATCTAATAGTGATAGAATGAAATTTGCGACTTACCTGCTGATCTGATAGCTTACGCCTGGCACTAGATAACTGTTGTTTTAATTTGTAAATGCGGAATCGTCTTCCTTTAACCAAAGCGGCAGCTCGCCAGATAACAGTAGTTATGTGTTCTTCGTTGCTTTTACCCATAATTTTGAGTGCAGATAAATTATATTTTGATGCATGGAGCTGATCATATATCTATTGATTAAAAAATTATATACATGTAAATTATTATTATTATTATACTGTTACAACAGTGCCTGCACTGCTTTCAAATGTTAACGAATATGTTTCTGTACACTGGTAGTTTATTACACGAGATTTCCAATGTTTTGTTTACCATCTAGAAACGGATGATAGACAATAATTTTTCTGAAGACAGACTCGCAGAAGCTAATTACAAACGTTAGGATGCAGAAGTATATATATATTAGAAATACATACGCACTTTAAAAATACGTCCTTTCCAACGTTCTGATACTAATAACAAGCTGTGAGCCAATTTTATATGTGGCAATCGGATCTTGAAATCTATTTGGTATTCTTCTCCTGTATTCATTGCGCGAACAATTGCCACTACAGATTTTGCACACACAGATAATCTTTGCAGACATTCTTCGAAACGAGGATTAGAATAGATTTCTTCATCATTGGATTTTGCAGCATGTTTAAGGCAATATTGTTCTGTTTTCAGTAATTCAAGATGTTGTCCTGCCTTTCTGGTAACAACGTACATTAATCCTTCCTTGCTGTAACATTTTAGAGGAAATGCCACGATAAATATTAGTGTATGTGAATTCACATCTCTTTCGATATATAGAACAGAACTGTTCCTTCAAAATACCGCTATATACCTTAAGGATTCTGGTACTCCTTTATTCCTAGAAAGAATTTTCTTTGAAAGCAGGGGCGTACGCAGAGGAGAGCCACAGGGGGGAATTCCCGTCCCCGAATCCAATTTGTCCCATCGAAAATTAGCCTTGTCGGGGTAATTAACTGAAGGAAATTTATTTGCACATCAAAATACAGTGCATTTTCTAAGGGCCTTTTCGCGACACACACACACACACACACACACACACACACACACACACACACACACACACACACACACACACACACACACACACACACACACACACACACACACACACACACACACACACACACACACACACACACACACACACAAACACACACACACACACACACACACAGACACACATACACACACACGCACACGCCCACGCACACACACACACGCGCACGCACACGCACACGCACACACGCACACACACACACACACACACACACACACACACACACACACACACACACACACACACACACACACACACACACACACACACACACACACACACACACACACACACACACACACACACACACACACACACACACACACACACACACACACACACACACACACACACACACACACACACACACACACACACACACACAAACACACACACACACACACACAAACACACACACACACACACACACACAGACACACATACACACACACGCACACGCCCACGCACACACACACACGCGCACGCACACGCACACGCACACACGCACACACACACACACAAGAAAGGACCCACCCACAAGTCGGTGGGACTACTTTTCGCGAGTGGCATACAAACATTCCAGAAGGATTGGGAGACACCTTTGCACCACCCATATTAGGAGTATATAATATACGTATATATATACGTATATATATAAACATGTTATTAATAATTATACATAGTTCGATTATATAAAACAATATATATATAATAGTGTTATTAATATTATGGTAATCTAAAAATCAGATTATATATATTTTATTTCCTTACACTGCAAGCAAATGCTTCTGATACATTTGCAAAATAAGATCCGAAAATTTTTGTTTGGAATACAGTTCCATATATTCATCGGTAAATTTCTTTATTAAATGCGGAGGTATGTCAGGTTCATATGGTGCAACAAGAAACAGTCTAGAATATGCAAATTGTCAATTTTAAATTATACAGCGCGGCGGGAAATAAAAACAGAAATTTTCTAAAGTATAGGCGGAAAGAAACCCAGCAGAAATTTTTGCAGGAGTCAATGTGCTATCTGTTACCAAAAGTACACTATTGCGGACGTAGAAAACTTGTTCTTATTATATTGAAAGCCAAACCTTCTCAATTTCAGTGAAAAATATTTTTTATAATATAATAAAAATATAAAATAAAAAATAAAATAAAAAAGGCTATTTTTACGACATTTTAAAATTTGCTTTGAAGTGGCACCATCTCAGATTTTGGTGACGTGAGTAGGAACCCCACCGCACTATATATATTTATATATATATATATATATATATATATATATATATATATATATATATATATATATATATATATATATATATATATATATATATATATATATATATATATATATATATATATATATATCAGTGATGGAATCGGGTCACTATTTGCTGATCCGGTAACCCGGTGACCCGGTTTTGCAGAAAATTCAAAAATGTACAATTGTTTTGATTTTGCTTTATAATGCTAAATTTTTGACTTGCATGTTCCGTCACCTCCCCGACGATATGTTTGCTCTAAGTTGTTATTTCTAAAAGCATTTAATAGTATTTTTTGCATTTTATAAATTTATGCAGAAATGGGTTGGGAAAGTCAACAAGTTATCCGTCAGCAAAATTTCCCAGAGTCCAATATGAGTACTTTACAAATTTAGTTTTTCTTATGCATTGAGTTGAATTAAATTAGATAGCCCAGTTATCTTCAACATTTACCTTGGTTGCTAAAATAATCTGCAAACCATTTAGTACTAGAAAGATTCATGTAATAATCATAAAACTGATAAAGCTATACAATAATCTCCCAAAGACAGACAGATTCACATTAGCTCAAATTACCAAAATGTTCAAGACTTAAATATGAGACAAAAACAAATTAATATTGCACATCGAACAAAAATTTAAGCCAAAAATTTAGCTTGGTAAGCCAAACATTTCTAAAATTTCAGGTGAATTCTGAAAGCCGGGTCCAGTCCATCTCTGATATTTATATATTTTAGATTTATATAGGTCGTCTGTATAATCCAGGCTCCAATGTAATTACATAAGTAAAAATGGAGTAATGGAAAAATGTTTGACACAGTAATAGTATAATTAATGATAAGGAAATAAAATTTCAAAATCGAAATATTTTGTAATACGGCTAGTTAAACCTGTGTTCAAATCCAGCTGCTGCTTTGATTGCAGGTATTAAATCGTTGAAAAACGAACCAACTGTTGACATAGCTAATAATACTATTGGTACTGCTGGTGATCTAAGTGTTTCGGCAGTCTTGAAAACACTCAGCGTTTCGACATGACTCCATGCGCTATTTAAATGTTGTAGAAAAGCTGTGAGATTAGATGTAAGTTTAGCTGTTGCAACAGTTGGCCCAATTTCTTCCGTTGTAATAGCACATCCAATGGGAAATGGCAATTGGGATAGCTGAAACCACATTGCTCAAAGAATAGTTATAAGAAATAACGAAATTAAAACTTAATCTATATATTTTTTTGTAAAATATATATATATTACTACATCTATATATATATATATATATATATATATATATATATATATATATATATATATATATATATATATATATATATATATATATATATATATATATATATATAACGTAATCTAGTAAAACATAGTTGATAATTACGCGTGACAAATAAAACTATCTTAGCGAATAATATATATACATATATACACACACACATATATATATATATATATATATATATATATATATATATATATATAGATATACATAAATATAGGATCTGTTCCTGGGAAGACTTGTTCCCATAAAATTTTGAGCGAGGTTGTCCAAAATAGGTAAAGTTGTAGCCTTTAAAAAACCATCAGAAACGCACTGCACAAAATGATACTGCAACGAGAAGTTCAATTTTCAAGGGGGGGCCTTGGACCTGCAGAATAAATTAAGTTAAATTTTAAAAAATAACTCCAAATTTATTAAAAGTTTGCGATTTTCTCAACATTTGCAGCAAAATTCTACAATTAAAAAATTTGTAAGTTTGGCCGAATTTGAGGAAAAATAAATACTTTTTTGCTCAAAAATTTCAGCGAATCCGGGAACTTTTTGAAATTTTACTGAAAAAACTAATCCATTTTTTCGTTATCCCTTCTCCCCGACGGCGACAGAGGTTATCGGTGGTTACAGGGGGGGGGGGTTATACCCTCCACCCAGACTACACCCGTTAACGTATGTATATATATACGTATATATATAAATATATGTATGTATATATAGAGTAGTTACAGTATTTTTTAGTTTGTCCAATCCTTGCATACTCGCATCAGTACAGTGAATGTATCCTCCAACGAAAGATTCCAATTCTGTTACAGCTGGCATGAAAAAATTGGTCTGAGCCATTGTTTTGCCTGTTCCTGCTCCTCCGACGCAACAGGCAAGAATAGACGGATATGTTCTTAATTCCTTGCTGTTGCTGGGATTGCATATAGGAATTCCTCAGAAAAAACACAGTTTTAAAAAGACATTTCACTAAAATGTTTGGTATACCACATGTTTTCACTGGATGTTACAGCAGACATTATTGCGATGAGAGTTGTCCAGCCCACTTACATAAGTACACTTGTAAAAACTTAAAATGGACCAAAAGAGTGAATTTTGTGGAAAGTTTATTATTCAAGTTACATATGACAATGTATTTTTTGTGAAAGTTCAGAAATCAGAGATTTCTCATAATACATAATTACATAAAATACATACATTGTCATACTTAACTTGAATAATAAACTCTGCAGAAAATTCATTATTTTGGTCCAGCTTTTCCATGGCGGTGAATTTAAATCTGGCATCAGTTTTTAGGTAACTATGCGCTGCTAATACTGATTTCTGCAACCACGTTTAGTGTCGGACGGTTCAGGCTCGGCTGGTTACGAGGTTGCGCTCCCAGAAGTGTCAGGCAACCTCAAAACCAACTTGTGTAAGGGTTTTCCAGGTCAATGAGTTCGAATTTAACGTTACTTCTAGCTACTGTTCTGAACTCAGCAACAAAACATAAAAATTATTATTTACTTATTAAAATTTTAACAAAAAAAGCACCGACCTGGCCCAGGACAGCTCAGAGGTCTGACTGGAAGCTTCTATGTATATAGGTATATATTGAATATATATATATATATAGAGAATATATATATGTATGAGCCGATTTCTGGTAGGGTCAACCATAACTTGGACAACCTTCAAAAATCAATTTGGCTCAAACTTTCAGAACTTGTAGCAATCTGACCTAAAAGGAAAACCTTAAAATATTAGAGCTCAACTCCGTATATTCAACGAGTTATAGCAAAATTCGTGATTTTCGGACTCTGCCACTGACGTCGTCGTAGGACTTCACCAATCAAAATTGTGCTCAGGCCGATAGAGAAGAGTCAGACAGTTCATATCTTAACCATACAGTCACCACACATGGGGCACCTATCCCTGCCAGTTTGAGTTTTCTAGCGGTCATGTTCCGCAGTTTGCTACGGTCGAACCTTAGGTTAAGCATCCAAGCTCAGTAGGCGCATTTCCACATTTTTTGACATAGCGACCTCATTATGCCTTAGTACCACGCAATTTTTATAAATATTATTTATCTGTATGCTACCAACGTCCATGGAAAAAATGAACAAAATTCCAGACCCACTTTTGAGATATGGCCATTCAAAGTTCGAAAAATCGCCGCTTTGAGCCAAAACAGCGATTATGGCAACTTTGACCCGCCATAGCCGACTAATGAAAAAAGATATCGGCGTAATATTTTAGACATATAACCTAGGTACCCTTGGCAATGTTTCGGGCAAGTTTCAGCCAAATCGGAGAAATTTTATTTTTTTCGATTTTTCGGCCCATTTTGGAGGATGAAAAATCGAAAAAAAATACAATTTCTCCAATTTGGCTGAAACTTGCCCGAAACATTGCCAAGGATACCTAGGTTATATGTCTAAAATATTACGCCGATATATTTTTTCATTAGTCGGCTATGGCGGGTCAAAGTTGCCATAATCGCTGTTTTGGCTCAAAAACGGCGATTTTTCGAACTTTGAATGGCCATATCTCAAAAGTGGGTCTGGAATTTTGTTCATTTTTTCCATGGACGTTGGTAGCATACAGATAAATAATATTTATAAAAATTGCGTGATACTAAGGCATAATGAGGTCGCTATGTCAAAAAATGTGGAAATGCGCCTACTGAGCTTGGAGGCTTAAGCTAAGGTTCGACCGTAGCAAACTGCGGAACATGACCGCTAGAAAACTCAAACTGGCAGGGATAGGTGCCTCATGTGTGGTGCCTGTATGGTTAAGATATGAACTGTCTGACTCTTCTCTATCGGTCTGAGCACAATTTTGATTGGTGAAGTCCTATGACGACGTCAGTGGCAGAGTCGAAAACCACGAATTTTGCTATAACTCGTTGAATATACGGAGTTGAGCTCTCATATTTGAAGGTTTTCCTTTTAGGTCAGACTGCTACAAGTTCTGAATGTTTGAGCCAAATTGATTTTTGAAGGTTGTCCGGAAGTACAGGCAGCACAGTCGAATTTCTCAGAAATTGACTCGTATATATATATATATATATATATATGGGGTACATTTCACCGAAAGAATGACCGTTGGCAAAATTGACAAATTGGTCAAATTTCACAAAAAAATGGCGATTTTAGCAAATTCAGCTGCATTTTGTTGACCTTAAGTTTGAGCATACTTTGCAACTAAGCTCATTAACCCACTAGTACGCGAAACAAACTCTCGCAGAATTTTTCACCAACATTTTAGAACTTTTAGGGAATTTCAGAATTTTTCAATTGTCTAAGGGAATTATCGCGAACGAGTTGGTTTATGAGCTTGTTTAAATTTACTTGCTATAAATGCTCAAGCTTAGGGTTCACAAATTTAGCTAAATTTCCCAAAATCGCCTTTTTTCGTGAAATTACGCCAATTTATCAATTTTGCCAACAGTCACTCTTTCGGTGAAATGTACCGCATATATATATATATATATATATATATATATATATATATATATATATATATATATATATATATATATATATATATATATATATATATTAATGAATCGTTCTGCGTAGTCTGCATATTATAGGGTTCATATTATATATTACAAAAACAAAGATATTAATATAGATAAATAATAATAATAAATAATGTATTACACCTGCAGTTGCAAGACTTGTTGCAGCAATTTGTGCACAAAGAATGTACCAAGGTTCTCCGACGTATCTGTATTTAGCCAATTTATAAAAATTTTTTATAACATCATCACTAAATAAGTCTTCAGCTTTGGGATTATCTTCCATTGACTCTTTTAGTAAACTTTCGAGAAACGTATCACTGTAAGCCATTATGAGGTATATCCGTTGAGCCTAACACAAGTAAATAATATATGTTTATTATATACGTTAATAGTAAAAGGACCCTGGACCCTCCCTTTTGATGTTAGGGGCACTGTGTATTGAAAATGATATTTTTCAGTTAACCCGCTGTGAGAATCCCTCACGAAAAGGACAGATCCTGTTTGTCCGATACCCGGCCTCGAGTACTCCCCCGATAAGTGAACCAGGTTACAGTTTACTCCCTGTAAGAATCCTCCCGGAGCATAGGTGTACCTGGCTACAGACAGTTTACCCCCTGGGAGATTCCGCGCCCACGGAGAGACCAGAACCCCCACCGCCATGTCAGAGCTCGACTACTCCCCTCTGAGCTTAACTTAGACTGCCGCTCCCCCCCCCCCTGAAATGGGATCCAAACAAGAAAAAAAGCTAAATTCTTCCACAAATTTTTGCAATTTTTCAAATATTACCTGAAAAAATAGTCTAGAAACAATCAAAAACGTTAAAAATTAGATGTTAGAACACAATAGCACTGTTTTTTAATTACACTTATATAGAAAATAGTAGATTTTATGTTGAAAAACGACCATTTCAAGCGGAAAAAATTTGGGCAGTTTGGGTATTTTTTTTTAAAAATTTCTGTTTTTTTCGTCCTCCCAAGCCAGGTTAGGACTTTTTCCTCCTCCCCTCCAGCCATAGTTTCCTCAGGGGGTATCATCCCCCCTTAAATTTTCGACCAAATTAAACCCCCTTCCAGATTTTTAGACTAATGCTTCCCCAAATTTTGGCTACCACCCCGAACTCCCTGACCGATTTTTGGACCCAAAAAGTTAGCTAAAATTGGTCGAAAATGGTCATTTTGTTAAAACTTTTTCTAAAATTTTGACGTTTAATTGCTTTAAAACCGTGCAAAATCGCCTGAAACGTCAAAAACAAGCATTAGTTTAAAGAAAAAAGGGCTAAATTAAAGAAAACTTTGCATTTGGCCATTTTTCGAAATTTCTGAGGTCCAAATTCTGGGGGGGTTCGGGAGATGAGTGCTCCCAATCACATTTCGGGGTTCGACAGACCACCAAAATCCCAAAATTTACCCCCCCCCCCCACGAGACCCTGAGTTCCAGGGAAACTAGGGTAAACTCGCATGTATACTATTGACACTAGCTTGTTATGGACACCATTTGTTTGTAATCTCAAGAACTAAGTCAGTGATTGGTCGTTTCAAATAACTTTTGCACCAGCTGAAAGAGCGAAGCAAATTCTATTGGCTAGGAAAATTTCAGCAAGAACCGCCCAGAACTTCTACAGTAACATTCATTTACGTGTCGATTGGTTGCAGGCACGACATTTTGATGAAAATTTGGCCTAAATTTTCGTAGTCTACGTTAAGTTGTTTCTAAAAAATATTTGTAAAGGAATGCTCGCTAACATCTGCTGTTTCTTGTGATGAAAAATTTGAAGTACAAGAACCACTTTATTCTCTCTAATTAATAAAAATGTAATGTTCGTCTGAAAATTTTTATGCAAAAGTAGCGTTGTCTATACATGACCTAGCAAGCGTCCGTACTAAACAAGTAACTTTATGTGTTGAAGATGGGTAAAGTCTTTAATACATACGGTTATTTTTTGGTACATTTTGAACAAATTTTTAAAAAAATCCAAATTTGTATACTCAACTTTTTTACGAGAATTAAACGTTTTTAACTCTATTATGAAGCTGTAGTTTGTACTTGTAAAGATGCTGGCAAATAGGAATCAAATTTTGCAATTTAAAGGGTTATTACTTTGTCTCAAGTTTGTTTTATGGTTAGCAGGGGACTTTGAGATCTGCTTGGGCGTTTAGTTGAGGTCGGGAAGCGGAGAGTGGGTTCTGGCCCCCGTTTCACTAACATTCTTGTAAGGTCGCTTACTATTAGGCTATAAGCGGAAATTTATAAGCGACTTGTGAGCACTTTACAAGGTCTTGAAAAGTGTTTCACAAAACTCTTATATGTCGCTTATAACTTTTGCACTTATAAGCGCTTATAAGCAGTTATAACTGCGTTGTTACAAGCACTTCTAACGAATTATCCATAAATTAAAGAGCTTATTTGCTGTATTTTGGCTCTAAACGTTACTCCAATACAAATATGAAATGTTCATATATATATATATATCTTCCAAAGAAGATTTTTCTCCACTTTCTCCAGAAAACACACTAAAAGGAATAAAATGACGATTTATGTCAAATGTTCAAGTAGCGATTTTTAAATTAGACGCTTGAAACGGCTTTTGTGTTCTATCGGTCAGTAACTTACTTTATTTTCGGCATACAGGAACTGTTCTTTCCTAAATATTATCCTATAGCAGTCAAAAATACTAAAGATTTGTTGTTATATGTAAGCGTCTTAGAAGTGGTCCTTTCTGGCTATAAAACTTATAAGAATTCTTAATTTACAAGGCCTTCGTGAAACACTAAAATTTACAAGCTTGTAAAATTGACCAAATTAAGCTTATAGCCTTATAAGCGCTTCGTGAAACGAGGCCCTGGCTTCCTCGTTGAGAGGGCCTCATACAGACGGACACCAATTCAATTACATAACATCTGACACGTATGCTATTTTTCCTTGTATTCGTTGACAATACCTCAGTTTTGGTTTCTCTGCAAAATTTCTGAGAACTAAATCATTAAAAATGGAAGGGGTGGGAACCCCCCCAAAACCCCTTAGCTGGGTATGCCATGTCTACGTACCTCCTCCTGCTGTCATGGGAAAACAAACAATTTTATTTTATTGGGCTTATGCTGCGCTTCTGAAAATTCTTCATGTCGTCCTGGGTACATGCCACACTAATAATTATTATAGGTGCATATAATATATGGATCCTGAAACTGAAGTGTTGCCACCACCATATGTACGATTACATAATGTTATGAAATCCTTGTGGTTTCATGAGTGCAACTGTATGCCTGAACAGTTATTTATTTACAGTAGTTGGTGTAATGAGGACGCGAAACAGTGGTCTAACCAACATACGTTGCCTACTTGGACGGATACAGTAATAGTCAAATGTGAATTATTAATTGGGAAAAGTAGATTCTACGTTGTTAGTTTTAATCATTTCCAACATGTTTACTACAATTTGCCTAGCAATTTAAAATGCTTTTACGAAGTTATCAGCAGCTCTAGACCTATACAACTCTATTTAGTGTGGTATTGTTCACTGCAAAACACGTCTTTTGACACTACTTTAAATCTATATAAACAATTCCGAAAAGATTTATCAGAGCACCTATTGCTCGTGCGATACCTTCTTGGAGAATTCAGCAGCAGTGATATTGACCTTACAACGTCCAGTATGTTTAAACGGTGTATAGTCGTTCATTCACAACGTCCGTTTACCAGTTTGCGAAGTATTGAAACATTTGTCAGGTTTTGCATAGTTAGGTGGTTGCCAGATAGCTTATTGCACTTAGACTTTAGTGTTTACAGTGAAAATTCACAATTGCTCTTATGCGGTTCTACGGATTTACAAACTGGAACAATGGCTACAGTGACTGATACTTGTAATATGGCTCGTAACTTTATGCACCTATGGAAACATTATACGTCGACACAAATTAATAAATATATAGCAGTTGTAGTATACAAACAATTTTGTAATATTACACTGTGTGATGTCGCTAGCACAGAGGCCTATGGGTCTAGAGTAATGTTGAAAAAGTATGATCAGTTTGTTAGAAATCGCGAAAAGGGAATGAGTTTTGTGTTACCTTTTTGGAGTCCGCATTGTATTCCGTTTAGGGATACATGTGCGTCATGTATTAAAAGACAAATACTTTGTTTGTGTTCTGGAAAATTACAGTTTCGAGTTTATTACGAGAAATGTGATTCTGTAATATGTACTTCTTTGAATAGTATTAGAACATGTTTTTTAGGTACGGATTTACAAATAGTTAGTTGTAAAGATCCGGTATCATGTATTTTGAAAGATTTCAGATATTGCAGTAACATTTTAGAATGTCATGAAATTCCATGTATAAAAGTAAGAATTAATGTTTGTTTTTCTGCATACGATGTGATGTGTACAGTATGTGAACAAGTATTAATTAGAAATGTTTTATTATATAATTTTAATTGAAATAGCGTCTCTGTATCAGCGAAAAATTCTGAAAATGTCCGGAAAATAGATATCTTGGGGTCAAACTACATTTAGAACTTTCTCCGCAAATTTGCAAGGCAAGTATCTACACAAAAGTTTTCGTATATATAGGTATAAATGCAAATTGGAAGTTGATGCAGTACTGAATCCAAAGTTAGTATATATGATAAGGGTTATTTTAAACTTTTCAATGCTTAAATAGAAATTAAAAAACTAATAACGGGTCACACGTGAAGACTAATGCGGTTTCATCTCTGAACACACACACATATATATATATATATATAGATATATATATATATATATATATACATAAATATATATATAATATATCCACCCGTTTCGGAATCATGGCCATCGTGTTCAGCGATCCGAATTTGCTAGATATACACACTACGAAAACGGCAAAAAAGCAGTATCTGGAAGCTTTTCCGAGAAAGTTTTGTTTCATTCGAAAGCTTTTTCATCAAGAGTTTAAAAATGTAAACAAACTTTTTATTGCGATCCTTTAAGCATAATTAGCAGTTTTCAAAATTGGCAAATTGGCTTTATTTCTCTTGTTATCGGTAGGGGGCTCCTCCAGCAACCCGAGCCGACGAATTGGTTATGTTAAGAAGAAAAAACGTTTTAGATTGACAATCTTCAAACAGATATAAAAATCTGTAGGCATGGACGAATGTTCTCATTAATTCAATTTAAAATCTTGTTTATTGTAAAGATGTGTTCAATCAATGAATCAGATCCTACAGTACTGTTTTGTTACCGAAACTTTCACTTGATTGCAATGCGCATTCAGGCAATATTTCACCACAAACAATTTTGTTAATACCTTAACTCGAAATTCCTTTATCTCAGAATAACGAGTCTCGTAATGATGTTGAAAATGTTTTCCATGAAAATAATATGGATGCTTGGACAGATGATGGTTCTGATGATGGTAAGCAATTATCTTGCAGTGATTCGTCTCAAGAAGAGAGGTAAAAATGTGTTGCACAATGTTTAAAGTTAATATTAATGGTTTCCATATGTGACAACTTTATTAGAGTTCATTTGAAGTATGGGTATCTATAGAATTAAAATAAAAAATTTTAATTTTATGTTGATAATATTCTAAACCATACTAAACTAAACAAAAAACTGAAAGTCTACGGTGATTCCCGTTTAACATCCAATTTGTTACTCAATGTTCTTGTAGTTATTTGTTTTGTTAGAAAAATACAAAAACAAAAATCGATTTCATGTCTATCTAAATAAAGTATCAACGTTTAGATTTAGTTTTACCGGAAAAAATGCTAATTTGTTTACAACAAGATATGGGTTTTTGTTTTTATATTGCTCCAAAAATGAAATCATTGCGGGGTAGAGTACCACATCCCGGAATACTCTTTATTAGATGAATGCGTTAAATCTTGGAAATGCTTTTAACAGATTAAGCAAGCACGATTAAACCAACCCAATGTATATTTCTGTAAAATATATCTTAAAATAGTTGTTTGATGTTGCGTAAATGTTGTTTGGTTTTGCAAAAAAACATGAAAGATTTAGTAAGATTTTTTGCCTTTTCGTGCTACCCCTGTATATATATATACACGCAAATATATATATATTATATATACATAGATACATATATATACATACACATATAATTTATATATATTAAATATATGTATATATGATATATGTGTTTAATTGTCACTTTATTATTCATTTACAAAAGTCTGATCAAAAAAACCTTGGAACTGGGCACCGGATACTAAATCGTTAAAAACAATTCAGATTCGGAATTCAAAAACTACAGCTGGTATCACATAATTTGAGGTTGATTGTTGTCAGATATAAAAGTATGTAGCCTACAATATATTTATTTTGCCAAAAACGAACATTTGTATCAGGGATTGCGAACACCACATCGGAAAAACCGTTCTTACCTCTTGAAGCAAAGAACAAAATAAAAAATTCCATCCAATATGGCGAATTTGAAATTTCAAACTTGGCGAGCGGAACCGGGCCGACCCGACCCACTGTCAAAATGTTTCCGAGCCCAGCCGGATATGTTTAAGCAGACTACTACTATAATAAATTTTTTTACATTTGATTGTAAGGCAAATAATTGACATCCATTAATGTTTTAGTGACGCTGAATCTGTGGAACTTGTTGCCTCTGTGAACGGTGATGCGGATAGTGATCATATCAAGAATCAGATGACCACAGTTCTGGATGTCTTTACCTTTGTACAGAGAGAGCTTCCTTTATTCAATCGATGCATTTAGCTTCATATGAGTCAGACTGTAAATTTATTAATGTAATACTTTTTGTCAAAGAGGTCTTTGGGTACGGTTCTGCTATCCTAAGAGGGCATACATTACACAATCTGTGGAAGTATGCTGTTTTAGTGTAAATATGTTTAAGATGACAATATATCGTGTTTGTACCTTTATGTGACTATATAAGTATATATATATACATATAATATATATGTTATATATAAAATGTTTGTGTTATACAGTGTTATGTAATTATTAGTAATGTTCTTGTTTATATTATTTAATGCTTTAGCTGAAAAATAAAACGTATGTTAACTATTCAGTCATAGCAGTACCAAAGTGTGATGGTCGCGAAACTGGTCCTATAAGCTGTACATACGTCAAAATTTTTATTTGCTTATTTTCAACTGTTTTAACAGCTTTTTACAGTTTTTACAGATACAAATTACAAATACTGTCAGTCGTAAAAATAGCATTTAAAGGTGCTAAATAGTATTCGTAAAGTGAGCACTCATTTTTTTCTAAGATAAGGAAATTAAACATCTATTTATTATTGTTTGATTTATAAAATTTGAATGATTAAATATCAAATTAGCAAAGCTAAGTTAGTTAGGATTCATTCAATTAAAAAATTTAAATTTGTTAACTTAAGGTTAAATCCATGTTCGAGAATAAACTACTTTAATTTTCGGATCTCTAACTTATTTCCCCCAAACTCGTTTGCGAGGAAAATGGTTAAATTGGGGTCATCTGTGCTAAAATATATTTAAAAAATGAAGTTAGTAAACGATACAAAAGTTAAAATTTAGAAATCTTGAAGGAATTTTTAATGTTCAACCCGATATTCCAGTCAGAGAAATCTCGCGGAAATATTCATGAATTCTATTGGAACAGTATATGAGAATTAAAAATTTGAAAACCAATGTCCATGAATTTTTGAAGGCTCTATCCCATGTTGCAACGAATACAAGTTTCACAATAGATTTTTGTAAATGAAACATTGTCATTATTAAAATTGAAAATGCCGTTAATTTCGTGTCAAATAAAACGAGTAGTCCCAATAGCATAGGAAATGGGAATTAACATTTGGAACATACAGCGCAGTTTTCACATTCTTATTCCACCAAATCTGCTTCCACCTGCGTCGCCAGAGCATGTAGGAAATAGACTATAGTATATATACATTCTTTGAAAAATTAGCCACCATGTTTTCGAAAAGAATACATCTAATTTACATTTTATATGGCATTACAAGCATCAGAAGACATTGCCTGATAGCGCAGACTTCAATTGGTTTAAAAGCTGTTTTCAAAACACATTCGCACTCTATGACATATAGATAACGATAGCTATGTCGATCAATGTCTATTTTCATTCGGCAAATTGCAAACAAGGGACCGTTTGTCAGTATAATCAAGAGTAATGGCATGCAAGAAAGGGACTCAGCATGACATATAAATTTTAACAGTAAACTAACTAAGACACTCTTGCTAAAACCATGAGAATATATATTTGAAACTTCGATAAATTAATTTTTAACAACTTGAAACAGATTTTGCACATTAATTAACAAATTAGCAATTTACAATGAAAACCAAGAAATTGGAAGACACTACAAATGAATTCAATAAATCCAGCAAATTAATTATGTTTTGCGAGCTATCATTTTTCAATTAAATTGAGGCGTTAAATTTTGTATTTCAACAATTCAACATTGCACGGTTTCAGAATCCCTAACATTCGTTGTGGCTCTCGGTATCGTCAAATGTTCTTCCCCCATAAGGTGACCTGTTTTCTCCCATTTGGAGCAATAAGGTGAAATATTTTCTCTCCTAAATATTTTTCGGCGACGAATATTTTCCTCGTAATAAGATGAAATATTTTCCGCACCTATAGGGGGAAAATATTTGGTGAGAAGAATACTTCACCACACCGGCCACGGTAAAACCAATTTAAGAGAAGGTCTATATTTGCATTGTTTCAGCCTATTTTTGTTGCTGGGGTTTTAACGTTTGTCTCGTATTGTTCTCGAGCTGAACTGTTTCTTCCGGCTCAGTCCGAGCCCCGCCCGAAGCAGGAGTGAACACGCGAGCGAAGCAAACCGATAGACAGCTCCAGCAGCCTGAGCAGCCCGAAAAGATTGAATTAAAAGTCTAAGCACCACTATAATTTGCTACGTAAACGTTACAAGCAAGTTAAACTGTTAAAATTAGGAAATTTGGTGATCAAAAGTAGAAAAGAATTGAAATAGGAATAATAACCAACTAAGTTAATTTTAAAGTTTTTGCCTTACTTTTAATTTCCTCCATTACAAATGCCCTTACTATATGCACAACATACAAATAAAACTTGTAAAAAATTAAAACTTTACTACGGTCCAGCAAATTATTTCGATAATTAACGGTGAGATTCTACTGTTTATCTAAATGCAGACAGTCCCTTCTGAACAGAATCTTGTAAACTCGACAACGTTTCAGTATACCGTGCTTAGAATTGAGATAAGTACCAGTTTTACCACCTGAAAAGTTAAATAGTTCAAAGACTAGCAATGGAATAAATATATACTAAACTTAATTGCCCAGTTTTATTAATTGGTTGTCGCTTTCGTCTCGAGTTGAGGAGTTCTCAACTTCTCGAGTACACCACCTTCCATTTAGCAATTTTTTAAAACATATAATCAATTTCGGACTAGATCTCATCGGACTCTCATGTTTTTTATGAGGTTAACATTCAAATATGTAGTAAGTGGTTGAAGTTTTGATTCGACAAAAATTCGTTGAAATTAATTTAGAGACGTTTTCATTACTTCATTTTGTAATACACACAAGATTACCTGTCAAAAATTAAAAAATCGAAAGCATGAAAACAAAAAATTACGAAATTCCAGAATAAAGGAAGTAGAAATTTTCCCTTAGAAGTTACAATACATCTTCCTGATTTTTCATGTATGTTTAACATACATATGATATGGCTTCAGCGAAAGCTGAAACGTGCCAAGATCGTCTGGAAAAGGGAAGCTGGAGTTGTGTTGTTTCCAGTTCAGAGTTCAAACTCTGAATTTATCCTAGCGAGTTTCAGCTTTAGTTCCAACAATTGTACCTTCATTTCACGTTTAGTTTTAAACTCTTAATTAATTATTATCAGTCTCATCCTACCAGAGATGAAACCGGGTCACTATTTGCTGACCCGGTGACCCGGTGACCCGGTCGACCCCTGACCCGGTGACCCGGTGACCCGGTATTTTTGAAAATTCAGGTTTAAGCTTGCAAAAAATTAAAAATACTTTATTGGGGTGCGGTGAGTGTTTTTTATCATTTTGGACATTTTTGACGACTAAAATATCAAGTTGGGCAAACGTTTTGGTTTCCTTAAAGCAATAGTATTGTAAAGTGAATACTATAAGTAAGCCGGAAAAAATCAAAAAGGTTTGCAAGATTTTGCACTCAATAATGTCAAGTAAACTACATAGCTTTTTGAATGAAACAAATTGGAACAAAATACTTTGCCAAAGTCATAACATCATCTAATTCTAATCATAGGGCTTCAGATTAGCACTTTTCTGTTTTACCATTTATATTTTAGTAAAATATATCATTTAGTTGTATGATTGAAGTTTCACTCAGCGGAAATTTTTTGAAAATATTTTTCCTATGTCTGGGATTCAGAGAATATGAAATAAAAGCAATCACAATTGGTTCCTGAAGATACGTAGTAAGCCATAACATTTGCAAAAAAATGCAAAGTGAATCTATAAACCTTGTTTTGGTAAGTTTCCTTGTTACTGAGATTTGAAACCCACAGTCTGACCCTCTCCCACCAAAAGTTAGCAGCAGCAAGCAATAAGTCACTGACAGTAGATGGAGCATGGAGAATTTTAGTTTTAAAATAAAGATTTCAGACTCTCAGGCCCCATGTAACAGTTTTCATATTTTAGTTAAGATTCAAAACATGCATTGTAGTTTCAAACCTAGATCTAAGCTTGACAGGACATTGCAAATATTATGAGCACACTACTACAGCGACAAGCATTTGAAAAACTACAAGATTAAGTTAAGAATATTTCTGTTGCTTGTTTTTGAGTAATTGTTGAAGTTTTCAGATGGTAAAAATTGGTAAAACTTTGAAAAATATCCTATAACAGCAAAAAAATTCCTCCAATAAAAAATACCGGGTCAAGACCGGGTCAGAGCTCCTGACCCGGTGACCCGGTCCATATAGTGACCCGAACTGACCCGGTCACCCGGTTTCATCTCTGCATCCTATATACTTCGCTTTCAGATCTAAATTTGTTTAGTTTCAGTTCAAAGTAAATTTTTACTAAATTTCAGTCGGTTAGATTAGATATCCTACCGGTTCCGGTTCTATGAAGCCGTCCGGTTCGCTTGCAGTTCTAATGGAACCGGCCCCTGCACATTGCACTCTGAAGCAATGCAAAGCCCTGATTCCTGAGTTTAGTGCGGGCACGCCCTAATAGCAGCTTCTCAAAAATCAATAGTTCCCAGACACGCATTGTGCAAATACTAGTGCGAATGACCGGAACAGTGCGACCGTAGAAGTTTTTGGTTCGGGCCACATTTATTGAATGAGACAAATCCGTAACTTGAACAAACATTTTAACATGCGTGATTGACCTATGGTAGAGGGCCGTTAGAGCCAATCCATTGTTAAACTTGATTTATGACCCTCACTAAAATTAGACAAAGGAAAGGATAAGACAAAGAGAGTGAATGCCTTAGTGTAAGGACAGTTTAAAGTTCAACAGTGAAACGTCATTCTACTAATACAGATGCAGGTTGGCATTTTACATTTTTGGATTAAAAATTGGACTCACATAAACGTTAACTTTAAATTAGAAGAATTAAAAGTTAACGTTAGGTTTTAGCTTTAACTTTCTAACGTTAAAAGCATGTAGCGACAATTTAACTAAAATTTATTAAGTAGTTTATTTATTATCAGTAGTTAGCCACCACTTATTGACTAGTTTCGTTATTAAAAAGTTTTGAATTATAAATAAAAATTTTGAACTAAAGTTTTAAGCTTATCATGTAAGCTTATACTAAGCTAACCAAAAGCTGAATCGAAAAACGGATTTCAGATTCGTGCTCAGCGCCCCTGAAAACCCCTGTATGCAAGTTTTCAGCAAAATGTTTCTCAAAAAATTTTTTGGTTCCCCTTGGTGTTAATCCCGCCTTACCAAACTAAAATTTAAATTTTTTAAAAAATTTTGAATTCATCAGACTCTAATATTTACCCATACAAAATTTCAAAGCTATTGGTCAAAAAATCAAAATTTAGGGCTGGGGTGTAGGAAGCGTAAAAGATCCTAAAGTTCAATTTGTCCAAATTGTGTCATTTTTTATTAGTTAAATAAACTGTTTATGTGAAATAATTGAACTTGTACAGTTTATGAAAATTGAAAATAGAGCCTCTCAAATTGACCTTAGGAAAAATCCAGGGTTTACGGTAGTTTCTAATAGAATAAGGATTTGTAGACAAAAGCCGCCGCCACTTAAAGGTCAACTGTCGGTCAAACAATAGATTGGCTTTAACGGCACCCAATCTTGACCTATCAAGGTGCGTTGTTGTCACGACTCACGACCACTTGCCACCACACATCTGCTGGGGGGGGGGAGTCCTAGACCTTTACCTGACGCCACACAGCGGTTCCTCACCCCATCAAAACCCGAATGTTTTAAGTTTTTTTGGACAAAAGCAGTTTTTCCGCCAATGGACCGCCCAGTAAACTTCCCCTTCTGCACATGTATCGTGACCACACCCTGTACTGACTTACAGTGCCATTAAAATATAAACTGAACTAATTGAATACAATTTAGTGGAAATTAGCAACTTAATTCAGGAATCTATACCTAAACCTGTAACAAAACAAGTGATTTAATATAATATAATAACACATGCAGGTATGAATTCAGTTTACAAACTTGAATAACAATTTTAGGATCTCTTAGACTTTATTTCCCTCCATGAAAAGTTGGTCAAATTAAAAGGCTTCTATTGGAAGACATCAATAGAGCGTTAGAACATGATTCATACATCCTTGGAATCCTCTTGATGTGCTCTACACAGTGTGGTGCAAGTTGCTGCTATAAACAGTTAAGGTTAAAAGACAACCAAAAATTGCAAAAGCGATAGCTCTCATAGTCTGTTTAAGCTCAGCTTTTCATAGCAGCAAGCTAAGGCAAATTGCTTTACAGCATTGAATAGAGGACATGTCGAGCATTTTTACGATGTTAGAATCAAGCTCGAGAGGTCTGTTAATTTCCTGCAATAAGCTTTTGAACCAGGGCAAGTTTTGTAGCGGGGGAGGATAAAGTTTAAGATCCCAATTCTACAAATAAAACATGATTAAATACATTATTCAGAAAATTGTATAAATAAAATAACAATATACAGTTTACAAACGCAACGTCATATTCTTCTAAATAAAAGTAGTACACACTGGGATTATTGTAGAACTTTTTATTGGGCAAGCATCTCCTAAGCTTTGACGAAGATTTTACTTTTTGGAGCGAGCAATACGTTTTAAAAAATGATAAAAATAGAACTATTTTCCACTCAAACACTATCAAATTTTAATCTGCAACATACACCCTTTGTTTTGGGAGAAGGTATTTTTGGGGCGTGAGGTTATGCGGGAAAACCAGAAACATAAGGAAATATGTGCAAGTTAAAATATTGTTAAATTACAATAAAAGCATTATAAAAACTATTAATAGATTCTTACAATTCTACAGAAAAACTAAAGTCTATAATGTACATATGACAGTCACGATGATTTTTGAATGACATTTCCATAAGACATAGTTTCTGATCCTATCACATATCCACATGGTACTCTTTTTCCTCTCCATTTAGCAAAATGAAATTTTGATGTATTATCATCTTCAGTTAGTGTTATAGTCAAAGGCGGAACTACTGTTCCGGAGACTTCCATGGCTTGGACCCAATAATCTGACATGTCAATGCCCACAGAATAGCACTGTATAGTTGGCAAAAGATTGATTCCACCAGAACTTCTTGTACTGGAGCCACAAAGTAAAAGTTGTGGCCACGGACTGTCATACTGGATGCACAAATACTCAGAAGCTTCAGGGAACGCTTGCAAGATGACTTTTTTTACAAGAATGTAAAGTTGATGAAGATTTTTTAGATAGTTCTCTACGCCAACAACAATTATTCGTTCAAAAGTATTAGATTGAGAACGATCCAAGTCACGAATTGCAAAATTGCCAACAGGAATCTTATAAAACAAAGATTCCAATTTCTTCACAAATAAAGTATATATGCGTTGAGCTTCGTCACATTCTGTCTCAGTTCCCACACATTTCCAATGAAAGAAGGGTTTAATAGGTCTACAAGTGCTGATAACTTCTGAGAACAGTTTTTCATTACAAGGAATATAATAGTATATGTGCTCAAAGTGAGTTCCACTTAGAACTATATAGCATATTTGAACATCAGACATTGCAAAGGAAAGAATGAGTATATCATTCTGAGATATGAATTGTTGATTTTTACTGTGTTCAATAGCGTCAATTGATGACAAAAAACAATGAGCAGTCTTCTGTTGCTTGGAACAAGAACAGTTAACTGGAAAACGATTACTAAATAAGGCTGACAAATGTTCTTTAACATCGCCAAATGATTTGAATTTTCTAAAAATCATAAAACAAATAGTATGCGGTTTTACACAGATAAACTTCTTCACAAGAGTGAAATATAATAAAAAAGATCCAAAATTTCGAAGATACTTAATATATATTCATGAATTCCTACATTTAACTTTTCAAAAGCTGATTCCATTGATTCTTTACTTCGCAAGTCTTAAAATGCAATGATGATTTACAGTTATCAAGATAAAAATATACACAGACGTTCCTAATGAAACGTACCTGAACTGTATTCCTGTAGATTCTGTTAAGTCTGTATGCGAATTCATCGTAAGTGTATATGAATAAGTAAATTCAAAGTAGGTTTAGTAATTACTAAATAGAATTAAACACATTGACAATATGGGAGGGGGAGCATATAGGTTAAAAACGCACCAATATGGAGTAGTTTTGGTGAACAACTCATACTCGCGAAAACGCGAAAACGAAAACAAAGCCAGACAGTTGTTAACACCATTTTTTTAAAGATCATTATTCATCGGGAAAATGCGTTCTTCAGCAAAACTGATGCATATTAGTGCGTCCTCCTCCGAGTTTTAACCTTCCCCTCCGATATTCGGGTATTCATAAAACACGGCCCCGGCCCCGACCCGGTACATAAAACACGGCCTCGGCTCCCGCCCGGCCCGGGTGCATGAAACACGGCCCCGGCCCCGACCCACATAAAACACGGCCCCATTACGGCCGCGTGCATAAAACACGGCCCCGTCACGACCCCATCAAAAAATCATGTTTTTGACTTATGAGAGTAACTAATAAATTCAGCACCTCCTAATCTACCAAATTAAATTGTTTATGTGTTTAGTCTTTGAGTTTGAAAAATCGAATTTTGAATTGAAAATATTATCTTTGAATTGAACCACCTTTCTTAAGTTTTTGTATCTCGGTAAACCTACAAATAACAAACTTTATGTAATACAGTTATTAAATGTGTAAATTTAATTAAATTGTGTAAATGTGTTCATGAACAACATTTGGTCATATGTAGTTTCGTTAATAAGTTAATTTTAAAGGTGATGAAAATTTGTAAATTCTAACATTTCACAAAAATGTTTTACTTAAGTTTTTCGGAGCGCAAGATAAATTTAAAAATAAATTTAAACCAAAACACATTTACACAATTTAATTTAATTTACATATTTAATAACTGTATTGCATAAAGTTTGTTATTTGTAAGTTTACCAAGATACAAAAACTTGAGAAAGGTGGTTCAATTCAAAGATAATATTTTCAATTCAAAATTCGATGATTTAAACTCACAGACTAAACACATAAACAATTTAATTTGGTAGATTAGGAGGTGCTGAATTTATTATAGTTAGTCCCATAAGTCAAAAACATGATTTTTTGATGGGGCCTTGACGGGTGTTTTATGTATCGGGCCGTGACGGGGCCGTGTCTTATGCACGGGGTCGTAACCGGGTCGTGTTTTCTGTGGGGCCGGGGCCGGGGCCGTGTTTTATGCACACGCTGATATTGACTATTTAAAATGTGGGTTTTTCCCATTATCAGCTCCCATAGCTCCTAAGAAGTACCGAAGGAGCACAATTCGATTGATTCAATTGAAATTTGGCGGGAGTAGGTTTTCGGATTTGGTGATTTAAAAAATGCAAAAATTATAAGATGTGAGCTTATTCTGAGTTGACGAAAAACTGACACTAAAAACTGTTTTCAGAGTCGTCATCAGCGCCTTGGAAAACCCCTGTCTAAAATTTTTTAGCAAAATGATGGACAAAACATTTTTCGGTTTCCCTTGTTCCCCCTTTCACAAACTAAAATTTAAAAAACTTCAAAAAATTTTAAAATTTCTGCATTTTTGAAATCAGCAAGTCGGAAAACCTGCCTCTACCAAATTTCAACTGAATCAGTCGAATTGTGCTTCTTCGCATATTAACTTATGAATATAAAATTATCTCCCATTAATTCCTTAGTATCTTTTGTCTTATGTAAACATAGAGTTAAAGAATTCTTAAATTAGGCAGAAACTCTAAATCATTTAGAAATGGAGCAGGACCGAGGTGTCGATAACCAATGAATATGCAAGACTAATCCCCACATTGTTTTCAATAATAATAATAATAACTCCGGTATTGTTTCGCCCTTTTTGAAAACTTTATATAAACATTTGAATAGGTATACATATATATATATATATGTGTGTGTGTATGTGTGTATACTCTTATTATTGAAGCATAATGTTTTTTGATGCTGATCAGGTTTATGTAGTAATTAGTTTATTTATTTTAAAACTAAAAGAATTGTGTAGTTTAGTTTTATTAAGCAAAATAAACCAATCTAATTATGATAGAATAATGCAACACTGTTAATGGTTTAAGTATTCGTGACGGAATACAAAATTTAACTTCTATATTATAATCTATAACTGCTTCATTTTCGTCCAGTTTTACTCAGTTCAAAACAATAAAGTACCAACAATAAACTACTAACAATTATTACACGTCCCATATATCTGTCTTGCATTTTTATTAAATCTAACATACAAAACTAATACACTGACGAGAGAACAGATATTAGTAGTACGAGTTGGTAGTATGTATGTATAACGTTTCCTGCAGGTAAAAATCCCTGGACGCGACTTTAGAGGTATAGTAATAACTTATATAGTTGTAAGTAATAGCAAGAGTACATAATAGAATAAGAGTATGAAACTCTTACGCTACTATGTACTAAACATGCTTGACATGCTGGGGTCGCTAACTCGGGACCCCTCCTCCAAAGTCTCCGGGGGTCGCATCCTACACTAATTACATGCTTTCATATAAGTGTGTGTCTGCTCGCTTTTTAATATCGTTGGAGAGAGCAAAGAAAACTACAAAGTTGTCGAATTAGTTTTTTAATTACATTAACCTAACTGAAGTCATAATTAATTGATTAAAAATTAGTAATAAAATGCCTATCGCAAGCCTAAGGTAATTAGCAACTCAGCGAGCAGACACACACTTATATGAAAGCACGTAATTAGTGTAGGATAGGACTCCGGCTAGATTTTCGGGGGGGGGGAGGTGCGGAGTAAGCGACCCAAGCACGTCAACTATGTTTAGTATGTAGTAGCATAAGAGTTTCATACTCTTATTCTATTATGTACGTACTCTTGGTAATAGTATTACTTATAACAAGAATCATTAAATTATAATAATCTAATATTTTAGCCACTTACAGTGTCGTGGCAAAGGTTATATGCTACAACCACTCTATTTCACAAAGAAACTGCACATATTCCCAAATTACAGGTTACTACCAAGTGTTAGCGTACATATATACGAGTGCGTGGTCGTAAATAAGGTTACTGGCAAAAAGCAGAGATGAATTTGTGGAGTATCAATTTAACTATGAAAATATATAAATAAATGAACTATATGTAAGATAACGAGTCTGTAAATGTTAGTAAAGGATCACATCTGCAGATAGAAATAAAATATTTTAATGATGAGAAAAATAAAAATCGTTAACTGAATAAATTAAATATATGAAGTTGAGTTGCGCAAACTTGCTTCAGTTGGTTGCAGCACTCTCATATTCGTTGATATTCAAGTGTGCTCAATGAATGGCTCATAACTTACGAAGAACTGAACAAATCAACTGAAAATTTAAACTTTAAATGTACAACTATATTTCTACATTATGTGTGAAAATGACAATGGACTCCCCTCAAGTCATGCACGCTAAAATGTATATAGAAAGACTTAGCTATTTATCATAAAATTGAAAATTAACTTAATGAATATTTCGGTGAAGCCGGAAACTTGATGGAAATTACAACGGCAACACTAAATTTTAGGCATATCTTTGTCGATTTTTAGATCTCAAGGAAATAAAAGGAATTTTTACAGAAAAAAGAAAAATAAAGGACTATCTCGAAAAAAAGGAAAAAAGGAACCCCGCGGACGTGCGAGAAACAGAAATGTCATGGAGTGCTGTATCTAAAGTATGCTTTTTACGCCCCATGCAAAATTCTGATGTTCTCCTATATAATGATTTCAAAAGAATCAAGGCTAACGTTAAAAATTTGCAACATATTTTAAAAATGTTTAAGTAGTTGTATATACGAAAATATCTGTAGTTGTTAACTGTGGAAACTATAAATTTTAATATTCTAGAAAACTTGTTTTATATGGTGTATGCAACCCCTGAATCAAACACAATAAATTGAACAATCAAGGAAAATGAAGCATGCACTCAAGTGCATAACAATTAGACAATTAGCAGGATCACATTAGTGACGTTCAGCAGTTGTAACAGGTGGAGACTGTACGCCGACGATGTTTCCACACCTAAAATATAAATAAATACTTATTCATATTTCTGTTTAAGTGTCTATTTTACGTCTGCAAATTAAAAACGTTTCAATGATTACGAAGTAGCCTTTAGTTGCGACTGATACAGCACTGCTACGATGAAAAAAGTTTTGTTTGGGACGCAACCCCAAGAATGCGTATTTGTTTCGCTTACATTCGCTAACCGTCAATCAATGGCAAATGCGGTTTGGAAGTGAAAAAATTGTAACATCTTCAATTTTTCAAAGCACGGGACTTTGTAAATTGAATCCGAATTGATAAAAACGTGCTAATAGGAAAAATGCTTAGCGGGACTACCAGTATTCCAGTGCAAGCAAATTGTATTGGCAGAAAAATTGGACGAAAAACGATTAAAATTAAATGAGCTTAAACATTAACACTAGTGATGTGGATCGGATCGGATCGGCAGCCAAAATCACCTACCGATCCGATCCGCCAATTGCCCGGCGATCCGATCCGATCCGATCAACTCCCGGATCGGACCGCTCCGATCCGATCCTACCATAATTTTAATTTTCAAAGGTTTGCCTATCCCTGAAAAATATAAAAAATTTTAAAAAGGTCTACTCCGAAACATGCAAAATTGACAATTTTTCAACATTTTTGGACAAAATAAGTTAAAACTCAAGATTTTCAGCGATTATTAGAATTTTTTGAAAAAATCGTAAAATTTGCACCCACCCATTCTCCCTCACATTATCCTATGCTTGCAACCTTTGCAACTAATTAGCTGTTTAGAATTTGTGGTTTTTCAAGATTTCCGGATTTTTAATTTCTTTAATTCTCACAACATGGTTATGATTTAAGAGCTGTTGACAAAGTAAACAAATTTTTTAATACAATCATGTCCCATAACTGCACTCGATTACCAAATTCACGACAATAGGATTTTCCAGATTTAAATGTTTTTCATTGCCCTCACTCAGGAGTAATCACTCGAAAGATCTTGACGGGGGGGGGTTAAAAAACTTTTGCAATACTACTATTTCCCATATAAAAAATTAGCTTTGAAATAAATTCTAGGCAACCTTTCCTAATGTAGTTGATTACTTTTAATAGAAATCATACTAGAATAAGCACACTCTCACCAGTCAGCGTCACAGAATTTAAAAAGCGAAGTGAACTGTCCAAAAATTAATTAGCAGAAAATATTAGAGAGCCATTCCATTGGATTGTTTTTACGTATGCAGACAAAAATAATATAATTATCCAAAGAAAGAAAGTAAAGCTAAAAGTTAACATCAAAAAATTCACATTAACAACGAAAATTCAACAATTGAACAAAAATCAGATGACAAATTTTCATAATTTCTTGGAAGAAATTTTGTAATGTTGTAAAAATTGGTACCAAGTTTCAAATTTTGCGTTATTTGCCGGATCAGCGATTCGGAAAATTCAACCCGATCCGACCGCGGATCGGTCGATACCGATCCGACCGGGGATCGGTCGACACCGATCCGCCAATCCGATCCAGATCACTAATTAACAGTGTTGGTTTAACCTTCCACACTCCAAAGTTGGCTGCTGACAATGTTGGCACAGCGATTCGACAGAATGTGAGGAAGTTTCCGGTCTGAAAACAATAACATTATTTAATTAAATGAAGCTTTGTATGCTTTTTTTTGGAGGCACAAACATTTGACGAAAATCCTCACCGCTGATTATAGCTATTTTTAAGTCAATATACATAGGCTTTTTTAGAATTTTTTCCGATAGACAATGCGAAAATGCACAAAAAGCATATTTTGATTCTTTTCTGCAAAAATCTTGCTTAGACCAAAATTACTTCTCCCCTAGGGAGGACCCCCCGGTCCCCGGAAAAAATGACGTGCACTGGTTTTGCAATCTGCCATCACTAATTTTGATCCTATTTGATAATAAATATGAAATCAATCGTTTAGGCGTTAATTGTAGGTGTTTCAGAACATACCGTCCAGGATATCTCAATCCGAGAGTTCCGGGAAGAGCACTAGCTGCGTGTTCCCGAGGAATAAAGGAAGGATCCAATTGATTCATGAGAAGAATAGTCTCACGCATGTATGACGCTATTGTTCCACTACAATCAGAAATGCATCATTTGCTAATTAGACTGTAATATAAAACACACATAATATAGTGAATTGCATAATTATATTCTATTCGCAAAAGGTCCTATTATACCTCATAAGAAAGCTTACGAATTGGCCTAGCTGTCTATATACAGCCAGCAGTTAGTTATGCGTCTGTCAAAAAACACCGAGTACACCAACGTAGGAAAATTCCATGGAATGACCAAGCTAGTAGAATTCCGGGATTTCTTTCTACTGTACTGCACGGTGAGCTTTATCTGTTTGCTTAACTTCATGGTTTCGCCGGAAAGAAATATTGCATGAGAATTAAGCCGACGTAGTAACTTTAGCCACAGTTTTTACATCTACTTAAATGCGGTCTCGAAATTTTCTAGGAATTCAGAGAGCATGGTTATGCGGAATTTTGCTAGGTTCGTGTACTAAATATATATCTTTTGATAGATGCATTGGGATTTCAATATTTAAATCTATCGAGTAAAAACTAAAGTTTAAAATATGAAAAATGTCGGTTATTTTCCCCCGTAGATTAAAACACTTATACTAACGATGTAGCGGGTGTATTGTTTCTGTTATGTAATAGTGGCCACAGCTGTTGAATGATAGGTGATGGATTGAAAGGAATAGGCTGTCTAAATTAAAAAGAAAGAATCTATTGTAATATTAAGCTAGTTTAGAGGAAGGCATGTAAATAAAAATGACTAATCTAATCTCCGTTTAGAATTACCTTCACAGTTTGTTATTGCCAACGGTACTGTTGCAGTGTTTTTAAGAAATATATATATACAAGAAATAAAAATGCTCCTCTGGAGCATGAAAAAGTAATATGGGTGATGGTGAGGTTGCAAAATCAAAAGAGAACTAGTCTTTAAAATGCTTAATATGGGGCTAGCTTAAAAAATAGAAGAGGACTGGGTTGTGAGCGAATTAACATGGGCACAGCTTCGCCGAACAACCCATATTCGCGGTTTGTAAATGTAAATTATTATGCATATCCATGATACATTTGGTGTATAGTTCATAAATAACCTACAGCTACTTTATGAACTCGAGATTTATTCTAACTTTTATTTTAGCAAACGTTTTCTTCGATAAGTGCTTCATACTAACCAGCGCATTTTACGTATCCATTTATACGGAAAACTTATGTTCAAGAATAATTTAAGACTCTTCCACGATCTTCTATTTCCTCCTTACTTGGACCAATAGCTTTAGCATCATATCCTTAGACCTCTCCTAGTAGTAGAGCCTGCGGTAGTTCAAGACAACAAAATGATGATAATTTACATATATATTCCTAGCAGCTAGTCTAACAGCTATATATATTCGATGAGTATTGAACAACTTAGATTTTTTATTGAGTGACATTGATAGCTCTAAGCTAAGACGAAACGTGAAATCCCGCGAATATGGGTTGTTCGGCGAAGCTGTGTTCATATTAATTCGCTCACAACCTAGTCCTCTTCTATTTTTTAAACTAGCCCCATATTAAGCATTTTAAAGACTAGTCCTCTCTTGATTTTGCAACCTCACCATCATCCATATTACTTTTTCATGCTCCAGAGGAGTATTTTTATTTCTTGTCCTTCTGTCATTTTGCCCCTACATAATATATCGCGACCTATCTGGCAAAAGGACCTATCCCATACAAATGGTCAATTTTCACTTTTTGACGGAAATGGGTAGACTGAGTGAGGAATTTTAATCTGGCAAAAAGTCCTGTTTGAAATTCTCAAAAATAAAGTCGTGAGACCCGTTTGTCATTTAAACCTATGTGCAAATTCACTGTTTTAGGTTTTGGTAAAATGGCCCAAGCTGCTTAGGGCTTATTGCCACATATATTTGATAACATAATTTGTGTGGAAGCTAAGACTATTCTAATTCTAATATTCTGGCAAAAAGACCTATCTGAAAAATTTGGTTTAAATCAAAATCTGTAAATGAGGAGAGCTAATGCAGCATTCAGCAGAGGGTTACCTTGTAGACATTGTGCGTGCAGTCCTCACGTACATGAGCCAGCGGAAGGGGCTGTTCTGATGTACATTATAAAGAAACGCCCTGAGCTCAGGATATGACAAAGGTTTTTAATGGTTTTGCTAGGGGTTGTCCTCGGCCGTGTAGCGGGCTCCGGCCCTGGGCCGGCCCCGTGCTGGGCCGGTCCGGCTTAGGCCTGGGCTCTGAAAATCTTGTGTTGGGCCCGGCCCGGCTCTGGCTGAAAGACCGGCCCGCTACCGGGACCGGTTTTAGAGGCCGGTCTTCCGGGCTCACCGGGCCTGCCTGGCTCACCAGCCTGCCTTGCTCATCGTGCCTGCCGGGTTCAGTTTGCGAGTCTGGGACTTGCTGTGGCCCGGGCTTTATGCCGGGCCTAGTAATGGGCCCGGGCTTTGGAGTCCGGTCCTATCACCGGGCCTGAGGATTTAAAGCCGGGCCAAGGAGCGGGCCCGGCTTTGCGCCGGGCCTACTAGCCTGCTCCGAGCTTTGACTGGGCTCAGGGCCTAGTAGGGGGCCCTGGGCTCCGGGTTGTGCCACACCCGGGCCCGGCCCGGCTGATAATTTAGGCCCAGGCCCGGAACGGTTGATAATTTAGACCCAGGTCCGGTCCGGTCAATTTCTTATCGGATCAACCCCAGTTTTGCTTCCAATTTTTAAAATTGTATGATTTTTGAGCTGTCGCTCCCAGGAGCAAGAATAAATATAAATTTTCACTCACCCGGGTAGGTCGTTCCTGTGGCATAGGTCTACTTTGGTTGTATTAGCAGCGGTATAAATTTTTTGGCAGAAAGACCTAAGTAGATCCATTACGTAATTATGCAAATTAACCGGAAACTGGAGAGTACTTAGTCAACCAGATTCTATTCCGTAATGAGCTGGAGCTATTATCTACACACTAGTGCGGATTAAATTGAGCCATCTTGCAGCAATAATTCTGTGCACGCCATTAAAAAACTCGAAAAACTTTAAATGCGTTTTTCTCGCTATTTTGCTTTTTCAGTTAGGACCTTTTGCCAGATAGGTCGCGATATATATATATATATATATATATATATATATATATATATATATATATATATATATATATATATAAGTATTAATAACTCATTAATATGTACAATACCCGTGTCTATTAAAAGAAGGAGGAATAGGAATAGGATAGATGCAGTGATGAAAGTTGTAGACGTTCGGTTCTTCTCCAATCGTCGTTATGAAACTTAAATAAAAAGTAATATATATAGACATATATATGTATGTATAATATAGGTATGTCACTAAAATTATATCTATAGATCCAAATAAATTGAAAATAGTCAATCGGAAAAAGAATGCCATTTTTTCAGACTTTTTGATGAGTAGAACTAATTTTTTTGAATCATGGGAAAATTTTTGTGGTTTGAAGAATGGCAACAACACCTACGGATTATTTTCATGTATTAATGACTTCTTTGGACCGTAGCAATATACAGTACGTATATAGTTAGTCATTAATTTTCTGGGGAAAATGCTTAAATCGGGGGAAAAATCACGTTGCTGGAAGCATATGGTGAAGAGGTGTAAACCAATTCTGAATGTTCCATCATGTTCAGCAACGCTTATGTGCCATAGGTTTGTTGTTTACCGACGCTGATTGGTGTCGTAAAGCACTAAAAACTTTTTAGCTTGCAGCATAAGACGGCTACGTTTCATGAAATATAACGTAAACATACAAATGTTTTAAAAACTTCGCGATTGACTGTAGAAATCTTAAAACGATATGTGAAAACGATTCTATATACGTTTACATCAAAAACGGAGAATATGAGTTGTTTCCTTATGCTTTTGTCAACTTCAATTTATTTTTATATTAAACATTTTTACAAATCATATAAATTCGGCACACATTGGAAATTATATAATGCGCAACAAAACCGTTTTCCGTTGAGTCAATTGACTTTTTGAGGGCGTGGGTGCCAGCAGACGTCGTTTGCGAGGGTTGTCAAGGGGGGGGGGGAGAAATGATATCTGGGGCGAGATTGTATTAACTTTGTTTCGGTCTAGGAATAGCAAAGGTGTATACTTACGTTGAATAATTAGGAGAAGTCATGATTGCAAACGTGGGACTAATATCAATATATACGCATATATACAAATCTATTAACTATATTAACAAAAATAGAAACATTAATTAACCTTGTAGCATTACGGTGTAGCGAAAAAAACGGAACCAAGAATTTTTCTCAGTTCCGTTTTCGTTACGGACAAATAAACATGATTCAGTACACGGGTCCATCCCTTCAAAAGTCGGAGGGGCAAGGAATTTTCTGGAGGCCAAAATTTTTCGAAACCAATTGTCAAAATACAGCTACTTGTTTCACACATATATATATATATATATATATATATATATATATATATATATATATATATATATGTTGTAAAAGTGAATATTTATTAAAAAATAGGCAGATAAACTGTTAATAAAATCAGTTCCAAAAGAAATTTTTAATAATTGCGAACTTTTCGGGACAAACTTTGGTACGAAAGGCGCACAGTCTCATTTCGGACCTGGGGGAGCCAATGTCAAACGGGGGAAAACAACGATGGATAACTGGTTGATGGGGGCACTGGGGGGACTGCAAAAGGTGTTTTTACTGAGCTTTGTTTTAAAATAAGTATAGCAATTAAGTGTCAGTCCCCAGCACATTTAATTATATATATATATAATTATAATACAACTATATATATATACCATGTTATATCATTTATATAATTGCTTTCAACGATCATCTTTAACTGTTTCTGCTGCGTTATGTATATATATAGCATTTTGCACTTTTTAAAGTGCAGTCTCATATTTACGTGAACAACTCAAAATGGCATTTTTGGACTTTATAATTTTCGGTAGAAGGTAAAAACCTGATTTTAGCTGAGAGCCTGTTTGGCTACGTAAGCTAATGTGGCCAAAAAGCACTCTGGAAGTAAGAAAAACGGGAAAAATACTGAAACAACGGCGGCTTATATATTTTATTTCGATAGATATAATTTCGTTCACAAACAATTAAACTGACAAATTTGACGAAATCTAGCCAGCTGATGCTGCACCTTTGTACCTTAGAATGCTAATGTTTCGCTAAAAATTTCGGTATATTTTACATTTGGCTCGCCGACCACCTCCCCCTCCCTAGGGCGGGGGGGGGCTAGCCCCCCCCACTCAAAACCCTAAAAAATGCCAGAACATCTGGATAACTCTTCTGGGTACGTACTGTTGTTTCTATTTACATTTATTTGTACATACGTGCGTATGTGTAGATACACGTATACCGAGACCTAGACTCCTGGCATTTTTTAGTAGGGGGGGTGGGCCGGGCCCCCCCAATTTTTGGTTCCCCCTCCACTTTTCGGAGCCCCCCCCCCACTTTTCGGCAAGCCCCACCCACTTTTTTGGAGGTCGCCCAAAACTGTCAAAAAATTAGGTTTTTAAGGACAAATTTTCAAAAATTTTCTCAATTTTTAGCTAATTCATAGACTTATAAGCTCATTTTAAGCTTAAAAACAGCGAGTTTTTTGCGTTTTTACCTTAAAAATGCTAATTTTTCGCTAAAAATTTCGGTATATTTTACCTTTGGATCGCCCCCCCCCCACTTTTCGGAACGGAAGCCCCCCCCCCCACTTCCCCCTCCGTGGGGGGAGGGGGGCGAAGCCCAACCCCCACTTTCATGAAGTTATAACTTGAATGTGTATTTATAAGTGCAAATAGACAATGTCATAGGTGTGTTACGGGAGGGAGGGGGGGTGGGGGGGGGACCCATCCCCCCAAATGAAGGGGTCGCCAACCCCCCCTAAAAATTTTTTCCTACCCCTCCCCCCATATCGATTTTTTAATTCTAACTTTTAACAAAAATTCCAAATTTTTTCAAAAAATGACCAAATCGGTTTTAAAATTGCTAAATTTGGGGTGTGAATATATATATAACCTTTTTTAGCAAAATCACAATTTTTTTAAATTTTTAAGAAAAATTTTTTACTCCCAACCCCAAATTCGATTTTTCCGGACCCCACACATACATAATATACCTATATAATTGTTTAATTTTTTTAAATTTCCCCATAATTCCAAAAAATGAGTTCTACACGTCCAAAAGTCTGAAAAAATGGCGTTTTTTCCCGATTGACCATACTCATTTATTGAAAAAACTTGGATGTTTTACAAAAATTGCTAATTTTTAAAAAAAATTCGAATTTATACTAATTTTGAAGTCTGCCTCCAAAATTTAGAGGGTGGGGTCGGCTGTTTTCCATTTGGGGGGAGGTGCATAGATGTAACGGGGAGTTGCATTGGATGGCCTCCTCCCCCCAAAATTCGGAGGCGGTCTCCCTTTTTAAACCTCTCCCAACGCCCCGAAGAACCCCCCAAACCTCCCCCAAAAAATTTTTTCTATTTTTATGCCAAAAAACGCAGTTTCAGATCTCGCCAAACCTCCTTCCAATTACACATATGGGGAGGGGTTCCCCCCATCCCCATAGGTGTACCTGGGGTGGGGGGTGGGGGGGGGGAACCCCTCCCCCCAAATGGAAAAGTGCCGACCCCACCCTCGAAATTTTGGAGGCAAACCCCACCCCCAAATGGCCAAATTCCAGACCCCACCCACCCAAATTTGCCAGGCCCCACCCTCAAAATTTAGAAAATTTTGCCTCAAAATTAGTAAAAATTTGGAATTTTTTGGAAAAATTCGAAATTTTTGCAAACAATCCTAGTTTTTTTGAACAAATGAGCAAAAATGATGAACTATTGTTGATTTTTAGTTGGAACTAACGCTTTTTTAGCAAATTTGCTAATTTTTTCTAAATTTTTGACCAAAAAAATTTTTTACCCCCCCCCCCCCAAATTCGATTTTTTCGGATCCCACCCCACCCCACCTCAAAACGGCTGATCCCATAGGTGTGTTAGGGGGTGGGGGGGGGACCCCTCCCCCCAAATCGACCCCCTGGCGACCCCCCCCCTAAAAATTTTTTAATACCCCTACCCCCAAATGGCCTCCTTCGAAACCCCCCCATTTTGGCCAAACCCCCTACGACCTTTTTGTTGACCTCCTAATTCCAGCCAGAATCCCCCGACCACCTCCATAAAGCTAGCTAGCTTGCACGCTTGCAACTCTGCTTTAAAATTGTTGTCTAGAACAGCCGTCGCTAGTCTGACAGGTCATGTGACTATTATTGACTTCGTCATGTGACTAAAATGTATCCAATCTCTTCTTACTTATGCCAACCAGCCAGTGTCTGACTGAGAAAGGGTTTCGCAATTCTCGCAAAGCCAGCAAGAAGACTATATATACGTATCAAAACAATCCAGTTTTTTGCTACAGCCATCATAGGTGTACCACCTGTGGTTTGAACCAAATTTTAGGGGGGGAGGGGGGGTTTGAGCTCGGCTTGGGGGGGGGAGTAGTTGAGGTCGGGTAGGGGGGGAGGGGGGTCTGGCCTCTGCGTGGGGGGGGGGGGGGTCTCACAGGGGGCAAACTGTAGCCTGGTACACCTATGAGCCATAGTTTCCGTGGAAATTTTGGTTGGGGGAGGGGTAAACTATAGAAATTTGGTGGTCGACCCGCGAAATGTAATGGGGGGTACCCCCCCGAACCCCCCCCCCCAAAATTGGAAGCTCAAAAAATCCAAAAAATGGTCTAAAAATTGCAAAATTTTCTGTATTTTAATGCTTTTTCCGAGAAAACAAGGCTTGTTTTGACAGTTTTAGGCGTTTATACGCGGTTTTAAAGCTATTTTAAGTCAAAATTTGAGAAAAATTTTTCAAAAAATGACCATTTTTGGTCAAAATTTGGCTAACTTTTTGGCTCCAAACACGGTTGGGGGGGGTTGGGTGGGGGTAGCCGAAAGTTGGGGGAGGGGATGTCGAAAATTTTTGGGGGGAGGCAAAGGGGGTCGAAACCCCCTAGGGAAACTATGGCTACAGCTGCCTTTATTTGAAACAAGGGGGGGGGGTTGCGTGCAAGGCCGGTATGCGTAAACTGTCTGAATTCGTTATGTTTGGCGGGGAAAAGGAAAGGGGGAGGGGATGGGTGGTCGGTCCCCAGCCGACAAAGTTTTCATTTTTTATGGCTGATTTTTCTCTGATTTTTCCAAATTTGCTCTCTATTGACATTGAGTATATACATGCTGCCCAAATTTTCATTTTCTGAACTCTGGCGGTCTGATATTTTCAAATTGCTTTCTATTGGTATTATTGGAGGGAACCATGCTTCCCAAAATTTCATTTTTTGTGATTTTGAATTACCAAATTTGCTTTCTATGGGGTCCATGCTGCCCAAATTTTCATTTTTTGTGATTTTGAATTACCAAATTTGCTTTCTATGGGGTCCATATGCTGCTCAATTTTTCATTTTCTAGCGGTCTGATATTTCCAAATTTGCTTTCTATAGGGTCCATGCTGCCCAAATTTTCATTTTTTTCTGATTTTGAATTAACTAATTTGCTTTCTATGGGGTCCATGCAGAAGCAAGCAACCACGATTGTAGGTATCTGTTTACGTATATACGTATATACGTGTGTACTTAGTTTCTGCTCAGAAATCGAATTTACAGATAGTATGCCATGGTTTTTTGATGCATTCACTTTTTCAGACTTTGCTCAAAAAATCGCCGACCCCCCCCCTCGACAATTTTTGTTACCCCTCCTCCCAAATCGACTTTTTCCGAACCCCCCCCTCCCCTTTTTTTACCAAACCCCCACCCTACTTTTTTTCAAACCCCCACCCCCACTTTTTTCGCCAGCCACACCTATGGCTGACCCCACCCACCCTAATTTCGGCTACCCCCTCCCCCAACGTTTTCTCAAGGTACACCTATGCCGATCCCCTCCACAGGTACACCTATGCATAGGTATATCTTGAGAAAATGCTGAGCGTGTTGGTAGCCGAAATTACGGTGAGTGGAGTATGCTAATTTTCGTGGGGTTGGGTATTGTGTCTTAATACGGGGGTGGGGGGAACCGCCTACCAAAATTACAAATTTTAGCGACCCGTCCCCAGATTTACTAATTTTTGGTACCTCTCCCCCAGATTTTTGGCCAAAAACTGGCCAACAATGGCATAAAATCGAAAATTTAAGGGGTCTCCCCCACCATTCGTCACCACCCCCCATTGCCCCCCCCCAGATTTTTTGCCCAGCCATACCTATATATGGAGGAGGGCTGCTCCAGACGGCCCCCCTCCCACAAACAGTTGGCGGGAGCCTCTAAAAGAACTGTTAAAAAGTAGTGTATATATAATTTGCTACCGTTGATATATATGTCTGAAAATGTTAGTTTGGAACCTGTTCTTTTGGTCAAAGCGCAAATCGAAGTTTGGAAAAGTTGCTGCCTGCAAGAAAACTTGGAAAACATGCATAGGTATATCTTGAAAAAATGCTGGGTGCGATGGCAGCCGAAATTACGGTGAATGGAGTTAGCCAGTTTTCGTGGGATTGGGTATGGTGTCTTAGGGGCATAGTTTCCCTGGAACTTTGGGTCTGGGGGGGGGGGGTAAATCTTGGGTGGTTGGTGGTCGACCCAAGAAATGTGATGGGGAGTACCCCCCCCCAACCCCCCCCCAGAATTCGGACCTCAGAAATTTCGAAAAATGGCCTAAAAACACAAAATTTTCTGTATTTTAACGCTTTTTTCGTGAAAACAAGGCTTGTTTTTATCGTTTTTGGCGTTTTTGCACCGTTTTAAAGTGATTTTAAGTCAAAATTTTAGAAAAATTTTTCAAAAAATGACCATTTTTCAGCCAAATTTAGCTAACTTTTTGGGCCCGAAAATCGCTGGGGGGGGGGTTCGGGGGGGGGTAGCCGAAAGTTGGGGGAGGGCAAGTCAAAAATTCTGGGGGGGGGGGTAAAATTGGTCAAAAATTTTTGGGGGGGGGTACCCCACCCCCCACCCCCCCCCCCCCAAAGGAACCGACGCTTAGGGGGGTGGGGGGAACCCCTTACCAAAATTACAAATTTTGGCGACCCTTCCCCAGATTTACTAATTTTTGCTACCTCCCCCCCCCCAGATCTTTGGCCAAAAAGTGGCCAAAAATACCATAAAATGAAAAGTCTACGGGGTCCCCCCACTATCCGTCGGACCTCCACAGCAGACTTTTTGCCCAGCCACACCTGTTCCAAAAAAATAAAATTTGGGCAAGGGGCAGAAATTATTCTGCAAGATTGTAAGAACAAATTTACGGATTTTGCTAAAATGTCGCTATTTACAACAATATTGCGAGTTTAAAGAGCTACTGTCAAATGATCAAATTACTTTGCAAATTAGAAACGGGTGAAAATGCAATTTTAGGCATTAAAAACAGACATTTTCTTGGGGGAGGATTGGGGGTGAGGAGGGAATAGGTGTATTAAAGGGGAGTCGGGAGGGGAAGTCACCACCAAAATGAAAAATTTTGGCTACCCCAAAAGTGGTCAAAAATGGCATAAAATCGAAAATTTAAGGGGTCTCCCCCACCATTCGTCAGCACCCCCCATTGCCCCCCCCCCAGATTTTTTGCCCAGCCATACCTATATATGAAGGAGGGTCTCCTCCACAGGGCCCCCCTCCCAAAAAAAGTTCGCGGGAGCCTCTAAAAGAACTGTTAAAAAGTAGTGTATATATAATTTGCTACTGTTGGTATGTCTGAAAATGTTAGCTCAGAACCTGTTCTTTTCGTCAAATCGCAAATCCAAGCTTGGAAAAGTTGCTGCGTGCAAGAAAATTTGGCGCAAGTTTAATTTTCAAATTAGTCCATCATTTGTCTTATGTTAGAATACAACGTATGACGGAATTTAAATGCGCAATTATATAAATGAGTCCATGTGTTAGTGGTATAAGAGAATGTTTTATATATATATATATACTGTTTAGTCTGCTACTATTTGTTTATCTTTGTAATGACTGATTCTGAAGACAATACATTGTGTACATTTGAACGAAAATCCAAGCGCCACTATTGTGGTAGCAGTGATGGATTTACGAACACCAAACTATCAGAGCTCATTCCAAATACTACCATTGTCACATCACCGTCTTCATCATCCAAAGGTTCTGAAGAACTGCATGCTGGTTCTTATGAGTTGAAGCCACAAGAGAGTGGACTTCAGCTAAAACGATTTATAAATTTGAATGGGGAAAATATTGCAAGTGAAGGCAGTTTTGATAAGTACGTTTTTTTATGCATCTAATGTAAAGGTAGAAGGGTGCAAAGGCGTGAGCGGGGCTCTCGAATTCAAAACTTGGAAATTTTGCACCAGACGATAGTTATCGTGCGTTTGTATCGTAGTTCCTCGAATCACTTTTTCTTTCGTCCAACAGAACTTTCGACTTAGCACGAGTTTGATATACTATTACTATATTTAATTACGGTTTGTCCTAAAGTTTCGAATGACGTATAGTTTGTCTCTCTGGGTCCTGCCATTGTGGACAAATTAAAGTTTTCCGCGTCCGGAAAGCGTGGATTTTTTGTTGGAAGGGTGCCACAATAATTTTCGCATTGGAGGGGAGTTACAGCAGTTAGCAATTGGTATATAAATATACATGTATTACCATGAAAGTCCCAAAAAATTAGCAAGGAAGAATAGAGAGCAACAATAATACAGATTCTAGGGTAATTTTGAACGCTCTTCAACATAGGCTATTAAAATCCTATATAACTTACGTCATATCGGCAAGCCCACAGTAGACATCGGTTTTATCGCGCATGATATTAAAATGGGTTTTTCGCAATTTTTAAAAATTTTTGAAATTTTAGGCAAAAATGGTAGTTTTCTCCAAAAAACCACAAAATGCATTTTAAGCTTTTTGTTCACAAATGTATAAATATTCGGTTAACCAGTAGACAATTTGCGTCGAAGGCGCTACATTATTTTGTTTTCTGCCCTTTTCCTTAATGTTTCCTACCGTTGAAGCTCAACTGAGGGCGATATATATATATATATATATATATATATATATATATATATATATATATATATATATATATATATGTGTGTGTGTGTGTGTGTGTGTGTGTGGGTGTGTGTGTTTCTAAATGGAAGTACGAATAGACGGATATAGATCATATCATCTAATTTAGACTCTGGAGCTATATATAATTTAAAGTTTAGAAATTGATATAGATAAATGTATAATATTTACAGCCCGCGATTATGGATATATATATATATGTATATATTTAAGTCGTCTGTCTAAGTTCTGTCATTAGTTAGTAATATATAAAGGCTTTATTAGCTGGAGTAACATGAATTATGAGGGGGGGCAAACAAGAAATGAGAGATGAACGCGTAAATGAATGGGATTTATATATCTTTCAATTTCATAATTTTGGTTAACGAATAAGGGTTTACGTACTTTACGTACTGAATTTCGGACAGTGAAAATTATCTGAATGGTTAAATTTCTGAATATATATATATATAATATATATATATTTATATATATATATATATTCAGAAATATATATATATATACGTTCAGAAAACGTAAAATTCAGTTGGAGAACATGTTCAGGTCTTGTGTCATTAATTCACAAAACTGCGTTTTTCCGAGCGCGTCTTGCACGGAAGGAATGAAAAACAAACTAAACTCACTTGTCCGAATACGAAACTTCTGAAAATTAGATGTTTTTACTTTAATTTTTTCCGACTGTAGTACTCGTCGTGGGAAATGTATGTTTTAGGAAGAAAATGAAATTTTCCAATCTGGATGATTCAACATCAAACTTATTGTTTAAAACCAACAATCAGCCTGCAACGCAAACCAGTACATTGTAGGTAAAATAGGATGTCCATGTTTGATGCTCCGTCCCAGCATCTTTATTCTTGTGTACTAAGGCGGTTTGAAGAGGCTACGTAGTTTATTATATATAGTATTACTTGCATTTATTTCGTTGTAAATTTAGTTATGGAGAAATTAACAAACCTGTACGCATGATCCATTAATCTATGGGCCTATAACTGTTCTGTTGGTCGTTGACAATTACGTATTTCTCACATAAAATCTGTTTACTGTATATTATAATTATATATATAGATTATTTGGAGAAGACAACTTTGAAAAAGTATGTGCAGGAGAAATCAATAAATTGTCAGCTTTAAACTCATGTGATAACAGAAAACGTGTTACTCATTCAAATGAAGATTCTGTAAGCATTATCGACAACTCCGTGGCGAACTCCGACAACACCTTGTAAGTCAGTTAATATTTATGCACTAAACTATATATGTATATATATATATATGTATATATATATATTTGGTGAAAAAGGAATGACGGAAAGTCTAAGTAATAGTTTTAGTTTATCAATGTGGGATGGCCGGGTATCTCCTGGGGTAAACCTTTACCTTTACCTTTAATAGGGTGTAAACATATATACATTAGGGATGGAATCCGGCACCGGCCGGAATAGCACTTCCGGAGCCGGAGCTAATGATAGCGGAGCCGGAGTTTTTCATTACTGTGCAAACCTGCTTTTTCACAGTCAGTAATTCATTGCAGCATAATATCAAGAGTAATAATATTAACTTGTATCACATTTGAAGTAAAAATGATACGTAATTTTTCACAAAATTTGCGCCGGTCCGCGTCCCCTTTTTATGCCCCACGTCCGCTTCCGCGTCCGCGTTTTATACGCTGCGTCTTAAGACGTTTCCGCGTCCGCTTTTTATACTGGCCCTTAGTACAGTGCGTAATTATCCTTAACACAGTGAAAAGTGTCTTCCTTCTTGATTGATACTACAGCATGTTTGGGGACAGAATACAACTTTTGATTTGAATAATAACTATTTCATAGTTAATAGAGGGTTTTAATGTACATGCAAAAACGGGTTACAGAGAACCGAACAAAGGACTGCATATACTAAATAACAATATGAAAGCATAACACCTTATGTTTAAGAGAAGATGAAGAAAACTCGGCATCAGATAATATGTTAGCAAATATGGACATTCCTGAGATAAATCCTGCGTGAGAATTTTATAATGATTTTATGTAATTATTGCCAGTAAAAGGCTTAGATAAGACATTGTACGTGGCACCAAGAGGTGGCACTGGTAAGCTGGGTTGTTAGTATATGTATAGAGCACCCGGATTTTAAGTATAGGGTAAACTAGCTTTGTACGGACACTAACCTTGTATGAACATTAGATAACATTTGACCAAATATCTTTGTGCAGAGTTGGCCAATTTTAAAAAACTTTGTATCATTCCAAAGCTTGTAATTTTTACTACAAATTTGCTAATTTTTAACAGATTTTCCTCAAAAATGAAATCGCTGCAGCGATTTTTATCGTCGTCGAAGCCACCTGCTTCGAAAAAGCCAATTTTTAGGTTAAACTTTCAGAGAAAAATGTTATGGTTTTCTATAATCTGGTCAAATTATTTTTGAAATTGGTAGCGTCTATTAAACGTTATTAATTTAATAATAATTAAGCTTGAACTAGCATTGTATGGACATGTCACTTTCCTTGTATGGACAGCAAAATTCGTGTGTATTTTATATGCTGAACATAGATCGATGTTTTATTGTCCATACAAAGCTAGTTTACCCTATATATATATATATACCTAGATCTAAACTTCACAACACATTACAATATTAAGAGGACACCACTAGAGAGACAAGCATTTCGAAAATTACACGATTACTTTAAGAATATTTTTATTTTCAGTTTTACAGTATATACATAACGTATATAATTGTTGAAGTTTTCAGTTGGCGAAAATTGCTAAAGCTTTGAAAAATATCCTGCAGTAGCAAAAAATCCTTCAATCAAAAATACCGGGTCAAGGCGTCATGTTGTGACCCGAACTGACCCAGTGACCCGGTGACCCGATTTCACCGTCTGACTTTTTCCCAGGCAAAAAGTTCTGAGGGGAAGTCTGCGGGGCGGTCCCCCCCGAGGTCTGGGGGGGGGGCACGGATTTCTGGAGAGGGGAGAAAATGTTTTCGAATAATGCTTAAAAAATAGCTAGTTTTTGCTTCTGAACTAAAATATTAACAATAATGTACATATATGGTTGTTAATACGTAGCTTTGTAGGAACACGGAACCATTTCATATCACAACTACATCACATACCGATTACAAACTAAAGAAACCTATAGAACATTCATTAAATTGCAAGTAAGTCTGTTGAAGAATACTAGGAGTACATAATAAAATATATACATAGAACATAGGTACATATCCATTTTTGGTGTTAAAAACATTAGACCGAATTGCAATGGCTATTCATTGATAATAGTAATAGGCAATGTCGCACATTGAAAATTTATAAATGTTGTAGTGATAGTACACGTGATAGCGAAGAAGCATTGTCAGATGTTCATGTTTCTTCTGATGGGAGATTTTTTGTGCGTCCAAATGTCAGGTTGGATACATTGACAAGGTACAGCTCCATGAAGGAAAAGAAAACACTGTGCATATATATTTCTCTTTAAGTTTATGACTACAAGGTGTGAACATGGTCTACTTTGACTTTAAAGTAAGTTAGTAATTGCTACGATGAATATTATTCGTTAATCGTTAATATTTATATCATTTGAAAGCTCTGAATGTCTAATGCAATATGTTAAGAGCTTTCGAATGATGCCAATATCAGTTAACAATATTTCGCGTAGCAATCAATAACTAAGTTGAAATGAGACGGTATTAAGTCTTTGTGGTCATAAAGTTCAAGAGATCTTTTATCTTGAGATACGAGCACATTGTCTCTTGATTGTATGTATACGTTGTGGAAACAATCGTGATTCGTAAATGTTTAATGGGTGAATTGAAATTGCGACGGAATTTATATATTTTTATATAATATATGTACTCTTGGTAATATGTAGGTATTAGGTAAGTTAACATGTGTTAATAATGTAATTACTATAGAGACTGGTATTGTGCTCCTCGTTTATTGACTGAAGAAGAACTACCTCTGGCAGAATCTAGGAATCATACCAACAAGTCTAAAACAGTAAACGGGAAACGGTAATGTCAATTTACGATTTAAGTGGAGCAAACTAGGTTAAACAGCACTTTACATAGAATTACATGATATAATGGTTAAGGTAGGTATATAATTGTAATGCAGTGCATACGTATATATAATAGTTTCTGACATGACATGACACGAAATAGAAATTACCAGTATTAGTTATATAGTGTGCCTCTGCCTATTGTATCCATATCAGAGTTGGCGCCGAATCCGGGTACCCGAGGGCAGGCCGGGTCCGGGTCCAACTTTAGGACTGACCCGCGGGTCCGGGTGCCCGCGAGTCCAAATCCGGGTCCGGATCCAAAATGCTGAAGAGAACTGGATTTTGATACATTTAGGAATGTTAAAACATTACAATTTGTTGCATTTCTAATAAAAGATTGGTGGAACCTGTGTGTTAGGCATTGAGATACAATGTTTAGTTGTCTACCTGAGGTCTTACTAATCTGTGCTGCTCTTCTGGGCTAGAAACGCAATATGTAGTAATTAGAATTGGAACTAGAAATATGACAACTCGAATTGATAAGTTGGCATAAAATTTTGCACTGGACAAAACGTAATCTGGTAAACAAACTCAAGGAGATTGTTTTCAAATAGAAGCCACCAAAATTCGTTCTCATTCTTTCCTCCAAAGCATTCGTAACTTGTCCGAAGAACAGTCTCACACTGTGCCTTGACTAATCACAAAACCGTTATTGCTTTTGTTACGAGTCCTAGCACTCAAAATTGTCGTGAGGCGTAAAATAAGTAAACCTAAAGCTTCTGACAGGTTTTTCAGTGATTGGGCTATTACAGTTGTAAAGTTGTAGTAAAATTTAAGAATGCAGTGAATGCTTATGCAAACTGGTTCGTTTTTTAGAACCGGGTACCTGGATCCGGCTCTGAGCGGGTCCGGGTCCGGCCTAACGAGTCCGGGTCTGGGCCGGTTCCGAAAATTTGGACCCGGAGCCAACTTTGGTCAAAATCTCTTGTTAATTCAAAACATTCCGTTAGTAACATCTCAAAAATTTTTGGTGAAGCGTGATATAAATGAGGTCCACGCTGTATATATACACACACACACACATATATATATATATATATATATATATATATATATATATATATATATATAACCGTGGTTGCATTTCAGTCAATGTCCTAATTGCAATTATGTATTTTACGATGATGAAGTTGATGGTGTAGAAGTCGAAACTGTTAATCAAAGTTTTGATGGCTATAACGGGTGAGATTAGTGTTTCACCTTTACGGTTTCCTTCTTAACGTTTTTAGGCCACTTATAATTTTTCATCCTTTATGGTTGTTGGTTATATTTACGTATATATATATTATTATCATATGATTAAAGGTCAGTTCAGATTCTGAAAATACTGCGTTGAGTGGAATGGATAATAGTTGTATTTATGGCTTTAGTTTAAGTTTAACTAACAATACTGCAATGAATATTAATGTGTATTTTAGTAAAATGTCGTCAGAACAGTTGGACGAGAGCCCAGAACACACAGGACCTGCTATCAAAAACAGGTTTTATATTATTAGCTGGCATTTTGGGAAGTGGAGAGTGGTAAACCAAGGGTAAACATACATCTAAATGTTTTGAGAAAAATTAGCATTTGCTAAGTAAAAACGGAAAAATGGGTCTTTTTAGCCTTAAAATGATCTTACAAGTACATAAATTATCGAAAATTTTGACAATTAGATTTCAAAAACCTAAATTTTTACATCTTTGGGCGACTCCAAACAAAGTGGATGGGGGTTGTTTTGCCAAAACTTGGGAGGCTTGGAAAACTGGCGGGGCAACTGAAAAGTGGGAGAACCCTGCAACTTCTCAGCTTGGAGGATGGTATCTACTCGCTAACAGCGATGATCACCCTGTGTATGTTGTTTCAAACTTTTCAAACTAAGTCTCTTGCCTTTGTGAGTGAAGAAAGGTTTTTCGGTAAATAATATATAATTCTGAAAAATAAATACGTAACTGTTGTAAGATCAATAATAATAAAGAATTATAAAACAGTTTCTTTCAGATTAGAAGCACTTCGAACAATGTTGCGAGACAAATATTCTGTTTCTAACCAGAATGTAATCGAAGACGTGGAACAATATAAAAGTATTAGGTAAGGCATGCAATCGTTTATGCGAGGAGCCACCTTCATCGTGCCATGCGCGATGAGGATTGGTGGTATTTCCAAATGGGGCAAAACATCTTAGTCCCATGTGTACATGGAGCGCAGATGTTGGCCCATATGCATGTGGCACTCAAATTCGCATATGGAGTGAAGAACTTGGTCAATATGCAAATGGCGCAATTATGCACATAGTCCGTGTGACATATATATTATTTTAAGCGTTAGAATTTATAGTGATGGACAGCAATATAGAATAATACGCAAATAATCCCATATTGACCTATATATATATATATATAATATCGATTTTTTGTTTTTGTGAAACCAATATACAAATAACGAATTGTAAATATATATATATATATATATATATATATATATATTCGACCGAATCTTGTATATAATTTTAATTGTGTTGTTCATTGAAAACTAAATCAATATTTTAGATTTACGTTAATTTAGATGTTTTATTTTAAAATGTGACCGAATCAACGAAGAATAGAACACTTTTCCCTGTAATAAAGTTGCAACGATTAAATGCTTTTTAGAAACTGTCGTGATGAAAAGAAGATGTCTCCTCTTCCTGGATGTAGCAAAGTGCCACAAAATAATTATTCTATCATGCATAGGTTTGTTGTAATATACACTATCTGAAGCAACTTGTATCGGCAGCGTAGCGAGGGGGAAGGGGCGAACATGTGGGAATTCTCTTCCGAAATTGTGGACCGCCCAGGGGTTTTTCGTAACGTGCATAAAACTCCTATTTTTCGAAAAATTTCCGCCTTTTTGGCGCGAAATACGCGTACCGTCTGCTGATTATTAATTTAGAATGTGTGTTTATTTGTAGTTCAGCTACTGTTATTTTCTGTTTCAGAGACTCATCATCAGAAGACTCTGGTGATGACAAAGATGATGATGATGTAGATCAGTTGTCAGCACGAGTAAATCAAATGAATTCTTCAGAACTGAAACAAATGTTTAATCAGACTGTTGACAGGTATATAAATTAAGGTACCTAGTGCGCTACACGACTATGAATTATGAAGCAGTAGAATAATGTTCAATAGACATCTCTAAAACTATTCCAGGATTAGGAATTCTGTTAATTTTTGCCAAAGTTGTTTAGACTTCTGCACAGGGGGAGCGGGAACATTGTCAACTTTAATCAAAGAAAATTTCTGAAAACGCCTTTTTTGAGTAATGGTTCCCCAGAAATCCAAAATATGAAATGTTTTGTTTTTGAGATATTTGAACTTAGTGTGATCGAAAACACACTCACAAAAAACAGCCTTATCTTCGCCAAAAACTAGGCCAATCTCACAATGTCAGGTTTAGTCGATTTTAGTATTCTTTTTAGCCTTTTTAAATCATTTCTTGTGGTTTACGAAAATAAATAATTTGAAATGGTATTTTGATGTAGTTACGAGTAAAGTGTATATACGAGTGTATGACATTCAAATTATCCATTTAGAAAGGCTAATTTGAAAAAGATGGCCCAAACAAGCATGAAGAAGAACAAGAAGAAATTTGTTCCTCAGAAATCTGTTGAAACTGCGAACATTGGTGTTGGCGGGTAATATCTACAACTATTGTGTTCTGTTTGTTTGCAGATAAAAATTACTACTTTATTATTAAAATTTTTTATAATAATGTTTTTAAGTTTGCTCGTGATTGTAGAGCACACGGCACGTGACAAGCTGTTCTCTTTGTTAGTGGAATATCAGAATGTAATGATCCGCTTTGTTGTGGAGAGGTGAAAAATGTTATTAGAATGGTAGCACTCTTAAGCCCGGTTCACACCGCAATAGGTTTAAGGTTTAAGGTTTAATGTTTAAGGTTTAACGTTTAGGGTTTAAGGTTTAAGGTTTAAGGAGTAGGGTGGGAAGGTTTAACGAATGTCTGAATATCACGTGATTTTTATATCAGCCAGTGTGCACTCAAATCTCCACGGATTTTAAAATTTTTTAGTTCTGTTTATAGGTAAGAGATTCTAGTATGCATATAATGAAAATTATTAATTAAACCCTTCATATATAACTCACTGGAAGCTTAAACCTAAATACAAAGTTAAAATATTTTTAACTCGGCTTACTTAAACCTTAAACCTTAAACCTAAAACCTTAAACCTTAAACCTTAAACCTTCCAGTGTGAACACCTCGGCATAAATAAACTAGTTTAATCTTAAACCTTAAACCTTAAACCTTAAACCTTAAACCTTGTGTAGTGTGAACCGGGGTTTATTCCATTAATGCAGTAGATAATTGCACTTTGTTTTACACACAGGTATGTTTATAAACCGTATTTGTTGCTTGTACTTTTTCAGTGAATCCCAAAATGTCATGCTCGAATCAGCTGTTATGAAAATTTTGTACGAGATTTTGGAAAGTCGAAACATTAAATAGATATTGGCATTGTATACAAAATGTAAATTTATTCTGGACTCTTTTATTGGTTTGAATTGAATCATATGTATTTATGTATATGTTAGGTGTAAAAGCATAAGTTGGACATTGTCGTCAGTTAAAATTTTAACAGATCTTTTCTGCTCGGTAATTTACACGTAGAAATGTTTGACTTATGTACTTCCCCATTATCTATATATATATAATATATATATATATATATATATATATATATATATTCGTTCATAACTATGTTTGTGTTTGTGCATATATTGGAAACTATTGCATGATGTTTATGTTTAGTGACTGTATTTCGACTAACTTCAATTATTTAAACGTATATACTGTTGAAATAATAAAAAACTAGTTTAGTGTGAATATGTTTATTTGCAAGGCATAGGCACCGGTGCTAGGGTAGTCGATATTGAGTTCAAAACCGAAAGAAGGCATATAACTGAATTTCGATAATCTGCATTTTGCCCAGGTCCATTCAAAAATAGAAGTTGGCGAATTTAACTATGTATTACCAAGAGTATAGAATACTATCTTTGGAGTTTAGTCCTACCTGTTTGACATCATGTGCGAGATGCTCGCTCGGCATATTAACGCCGAGATGTGGGGGGGGGGGGTGCGACTTAGCGCATTGTTTCAGCATGTGTCTTTATACGTTTAAACTAAAACGGATGGGATTGGCTAATTCGCTGCCTTATATCTAAATATGAATAAGTGGACCCACGAGATGTCAGGGGAGGTTCCGTCTAGGCATGGGCACGCGTCCAAAAAATAGGACCCGGGTACCCGGCACTACCCGAAGCCCTATGTCGGGTAATTGCAACGCTAGCTCGGGTACCCGGGTACCGGAGCAGTTGTCGGGTACCCGGAAACAAAACTGCAATTTTAATACTTATTTTTTGTTTGCCATTAAAATAAAACAATTATGGGGCATATTTCAGCTTTATTCTTTTATGGATTTAACTTCCAGGGTGACTGACGCCGAAAAGTGTTGGTATTTGGTACGATAACCAAAATTTTTGCAGTCCCTCTGCGACAATAGACTCAAACTACTACAGAATTCAATGGAATTGTAAAAGTCTGTACAGTTTTCGCTTTCGTTAGCTTTTGCTTTAGCTACTGTTTGATATATAGTAATAAAATAGTTTCTGGTGAAAAAGAGGTCAGTTGAATTTGGAATGCAGACTTACGACTGATTTACAAAAATTCCATAGGCATAGGGTTAAATTTTAATATAAACTTTACCTAAACAAGTTACCTTGAGGTTGCAATTTTTGAACTGGCTTAGAATCAAGAAATCTGTGTTCACCACGATTTCAAAAACATGTTTTAGCGTTTCTGTTTTCAAGAATGTTAAGTTTATCAAAGTCGTAGTGCAATTATGTTACAAAACCACTAATCAAAAAAACTGGTAGAATATTGTATCATTAAGATTTTATAAAAATGGATTATCTGTTTGAAAGCTGCATTAGTCTAGACTAGAAAAGAGTAGAGTAGATTTAAAGGCCGAGTTCAATTTAACTCTTTTTAGTTCACCTTACTTTCGCGGAAAGGCCGAAAAGAAAGGAAAGTTGCGAGATCCGAATATCGAGTTTTCTCAATCCCATAGAATGGCTCATACCAGATGGGTCTGTCACGTTTAACTCCGCGGGAAGTGGAGAATGGTTTCGAGAAAGTTGGCTAAAATGTCTCGAAAGTTTGAACTTTGTCTCGAAATATGTCTCAAAACTTTGCAACACCACAGAAAATATGTCTCAAAACATTTTTTAACTGACTAGAAAGTTTCGAAAATTGTCTCAAAACTTATTTCATATTTCGGGAATGTTTCCAAAACTTTCGCAAAAGTTTAAAAAACTTTCTGGAAAGTTTGGACAACTGTCTCGAAAGGTTCAAACTGTCTCGAAACATTTTGGAAATTTCGAGACAAAGTTTGAAGTGTCTAGAAAGAGTGGAAATTTTGAGACAAAGTTCAAAGTTGTCTCGAAAGATATACAATATTTTCGAGACTGTTAAAAACTTTCGAGACTTGGGCAAACTTTCGAGAAACAAACAGCGACCGCAAGCACTGATGGTGGGAACTAGTGATGTGGATCGGATCGGCGGATCGGATCGGATCGACCGATCCGGGGTCGGATCGGATCGGATCGGATCGAAAAATTTTCGGATCGGATCGGCCGGATCGGATCGGCTTGATTTTGCCGGATCGTCGATCCGGCAAATGAAGCAAATTTAGAAAATTTGTTCCAATTTTTTTACAAAATTGCAAGATTTTTTCAAAAAATTTTCAAAATCTTTCCGGAATTTTGTTCAAATGTTCAATTTTCTGTTGTTAATGTTTTTGTTTTATGTTCTGCCTCTGGATAAATTCCGGTACGTGGTTACAGACCGAACCTCCTTTGACCTAACTGCGGAAAAGCTAAGGATTTAAATTTTTTGCAATCAAGAGTATATTTTCTATAATTTTTATATATTTTTAGCTTAGTTTACTCATCATCATTGCTCAGGATTTAGTCGAAATTGATGGTCGAAACTAACAAAAACTAAAAGAACACTGACTGATTGCATTAAGAGTGAACAGCAATTCAAATGAGGCAGCAAACAACCAAAACTAAAGCTAAATGATCAGTTAACGAACGTGAGAATTGTTGTTCTAGCACATTCTGAGCAAAAATTTAGTGTTTTATTAGCTGTGCCGGTTCCTCTATGAAACCTAATCGAAAAATGTTGCAACATCGACTCAAATTTGATATATGTTTTTTCATATTTGGTTTGTTTTTGTACCTGTTGATGAAAATAAATTTTTGTGAGGCCTTGGTAAAATGGCCCATTTTTACTATGTTTAAAAATACCGTATCATTCAATTCAATTTAGACCCGATTTTTGACCCGTGAACTGGTACAAACTGGTATTAAATCCGGAAAAATTTTGTTTTCTTGAATTTGGTAATCAATTGCATTTTGGGAAATGATTACCATTAAAATCGTGTTCAGATTGTCAAGAGCTGTTAAATGATAACCTTTAAAATGCGTTAAATGATATGTCAGCATTGAAATATTTAGATTCCGGAAATTTTCAAAATAGGGTTTCACTTTGGTTGAAAAGGTTTTAAGTACAAAACTATGACACGGAACCATATGTATTTGATCACGAAAACTAAATCTTCAATGGGCATAAATTTTAGTAAACCTTTGAATATTCTAAATTTTCCGTACATAAAACCCGGGATTCCGAATTTTTCCCGATTTTCCATGTCATCTCCGTAAACATATACATTGCTTGCTTATATACATTGTTTGTTTACAAATGAACAGTCAGAATTATTCAATAAGATTCAGAAGCGAAGTTTGATGGAGAGTTTTGCAAAATAAGGGGAAATCAGAAAAGATAGCAATTTAAATGCCTACAATTGAAAATTAAAATTATAGTCGGATCGGATCGGATCGGTCCGATGCGGGGCTGGATCGGATCGGATCGGATCGCCTGGCAATTGGCGGATCGGATCGGTAGGTAATTTTGGCTGCCGATCCGATCCGATCCACATCACTAGTGGGAACAGCATACTGCGCAGTGCAACTATTTGTAAACTTGTAGCTTTGCTGGCATCCGTCATTTTGATTTATTGGCTATTGCTGCTTTGAAACTGACTACAAAGAATTCAGAAATAGTATTATGATTCTTAACACTTGTATTGTTTTAATGTCATAACTTTCTTTGCAGATATTTGCTGTGTTTTACATCAGTGGAGCAGTGGCTTTGTCATGGCGTGAAAATACCTACGGAAACTTGGTGAAATCGGACTCCTTCTAACAGAATCTTGCCCAATCTGCTTGAAACAAATTGTGTATTTATAATGTTCTTGTCTGCTGTTATCAATGCACTGGTTTAATAAAATGTTCACCACTAAACCTTGATATCCAGAAGAAGTCAAAGAAAAAGGCCTATAATCTGACGGAAAGACCACTTGCTCAGCTACTGTGATATGACACTACAGTAATCCTATCTTCAAGAGTTATATGGCAGCTGCAGACCAAGAGAATTGCAGGATAGGTATCTTTCTTTGAGCTATCTTACGTCACATAGTTTAATTGAACCGCATACAGTCACAAAAACAGATGCAAACAATATTACGTTACATTATTACATCTATTACACATGAATCACTGTATAAATTTATAAGAATTTATCATTTTTCAAAATCGTTTATCCCATACACAGAATCAACGTTAAACTTAAGAGTAGACAAGCAACAGTTTGGACGTTTTCTTCCGAGGAGTACGATCTTTATGTAATGGGCACAAAATCCGTGGACGCGATTGTCTCCACTTCCTGACCATCTGGATTGTCCAGATTACCAGCCAGACCATCACGGGCGATGTGGTCCCTTAATGCACCTGAAATCAAAACATTAATTTTAATAAACCACTAACGTAAAGGTTGCTACGCTTTAGACCAGTCAAACCGAGGACTAAGTCTACAAAAGTGCCAATTCTAGGAAGACAAAAACACCAAGAATAAAAGATTCAATCGGCTGCTTTTGCCTCTCAGATGACATATAGATCCGGCTGATGTAGCCTATAGATCAGCTACTGCAGCGCAGTGAAATCAGGTTTCATACACACAAAGCCGTTCACTAGAAATCTTTAGACTGATCTGCAACGCATGTCACTGTGTGCTAATGAATCCTGAACGCTGTATGCTGCGTCCCCACAATGCTCTTATATACGTTAGACAGCTCTTGCATCATATCGGACCGGTCTGCCTGTTCAGGGGTCTGAGTGCTCTCGAGTCTGTACTGAGGGCAACCAACGACCGTAACCGACCGATTCTGTCGCTGACAATATACCGTGACCATAAACTTGACAATGCCCAGCAGTACGCCCCCCTCTGACAGATCATGGCCGGTCCTTTTGGCTCCAGCTCACATTTTGCACTATACACGCTTATTAAAGTGAAATATTTTTGAATTATAGAGACGAGTAGAAAGTTTGCTAGAAGCTGAGACCAATTTCGGTATTTGCTGCTTGTGAATGTACTTATTGCATTGTTAAATGTTCTGTAAAATCGCTACATAAATGTCAACCAAAATGTTTCAAAAAAGACAACTTTTCCGCGCATCAAACAAATTTTCTTTTCAAAACCACAATGCTGCAAGTTGACTTGAACCTTAAAAATATCCTCTCCTATATTCACAAAGAGGAGATATTAAGCCAGAACGCTGAACTAAATGTTTTCCTCAAACACCTGGTATCTCAGATGTACTTAAGCGTAACAAACAGTTTGAATAAGTTGAAATCTGAAGCGGGACTTGGCGAAAGTACAAAAATCATACTAAAAGATACAATATATTAGTAGTTGCCGTTAGTTGAATGGTACAACAAAAAAGTTGACACGCATGCCTATACCATAAAGCTTGACTACAATTTCAACTCTAGCACCTGTTTTTATGGACAGTTATACGCCTTAAACTTCAAGCTCATTGAGGAAAAGTAGTTGAATGCCGGTAGCTTTTCAAACTTAACCTACTTAAATAGGGATATAAAAGATTTGAGCAGTTTCTTTTAACTCAAATTTTTCCTAAAGATTGCAGCTTAAATCTTTTCAAGTGCTAAATCCTCAGTAATCGTCCATCAACCAAGTCAGCAGTTTGGCAGCGTGATACATTTCCAATTAGAAAATATTGTCGATTCATCTATTAACCAGGTAAATACTGTAGATCCTGTAAATAAATTAAATATGTAAATGCTATGGCGACACTAAGTCAGAAGCACTCCTGCGCATGACTTTCGCAAAACTTAACCGAGTTAGTTCAAATTTGGCACGGATGCCTATAAATACATTTCTGATTGATCGGCAGTGTATAAAATTTTAAAATTTTAAATTTTTAAGTACTCCCAGAACCATTGTCTCCAATGGTCAATTGTCAAAAAGTGCCACCAAAAAACCTTATCTCCAATATTGGTAAAAAGTTGCATACATGGATTTCCAGGGACACTGAACACAAATCTGAAAATCGGTTTTGGTCCAGTTTTTCCTTGACTAGAAAAACGCTTAAACATTGGCTTATTTCTAGCTAATGAACAGTTGGATCGAAAAACGGTTTTCAGATTGTTTTCAGCGACTCAGAGAACTGTATGCAACCTTTTACAATATTTCAGACAAAAAAATTCGATTCTCCCTATTCCCTTGGAAAACTTAAAAATTTAGCTTTTTAAAATTTTAAAATTTTCTGCAGATCGATTATGAAATGTATTCGAATGCATCCATTGAAAATTTGAACTGAATCGATTAAGTTTTCCGAAAATTACGAATAGGTGTGCGTCTGCCATACTGAGGTACGAAATCTGTGGTCACGCCAAAGTGTAATCCGACAAGTTTTTGAATTCGCATACCAAATTTTAGCTCCATTGTGTAACATTTGCAAATTTTGAGTAGTAAGGATGATCGAGGCATGTCCCCAATTGTGAAATTCTTGACGTTTATCAAATGCTTAACATTTTTTAAACTTATGTAACATTAAAATTTAAAAAAATTTTTGGCACTCAATCAGACATGAAGGTGGAATGTAAGCACATAATGTTTGAGCTAAATTGTTGAAGCTGTGAGAAAGGTAAAATGATGCGGAGATTGTTTACTTATACAGTTTTGAAATTCCAATCTTCTAAAACATCGAACATTAATATCAGCGATGTGATAGAATATCTGATATCAAGCTCAAACATGGTACACTTTATATAAGTAATACAGTTTTCCCCATGGTAATGCTAAAGGCCTATTAACCAATGTTCGAAGTTCTCTGTAAGCCCCCTCTAATAGAAAATTTTAAAATGAAAAAGCAACAATCTTGGGTCTCTATCAACCTTAACGCGATTGGCTAAATCTTATATGCAGAAGACAATAAGGGCAATTAAGGCAAAACGGTCGGGTTCTTTTATGTCAGTACGGTTCAAGGTATGAACGAAAGAGAAGACACAAGGCGACACGCTGTGCAAGAAGTCTGTCAGAGGTGGGCAAAATTCATTCAAAGAAACCGCCATGGCAAAATATGTGGATACATATCTTATATGGTACCGTATCTATTCATATACAGGAGGTCAAATTATGTAACACTTTCAAAACTGACCACACACCCTGTCACAAATCTTTGTCATTCAAACCTGGACTCATTCACTGTTTCTTAATCATTGCAAATAATTGCACTCATCCCTAAGAGGAAATTTCATTCAAGTGATCATTAATTTCTGTGTTAACTTTCACATTACTGTCCAGCCCATTGGAAAGGTAATTACTTTTTATGTGTTTAATTGCATTTGACAACATTTATCATTCAATATTGCAATTATTTTAATATATTATATCATTATTCAAATCGAAAAAATTATATATAAATTAGTCGATCAATTTAACGTTATTATGCACTAAACCCTGTTTGAGAAAAGTTCGTGTGGGGACATTTGTCTTGTACTTAAAGTGGAATGTTTGCGCTGGCCGCCAAACTCTAATTTTTGATTTTTGACTACCTAGAAAATGTTGATGCGCATAATAAAGGTCAAAGAATTAAAAACTTCAAACTGTTTAACAATTCAGAATTTTAAAATAATTTGAAGTTTTAATCTTTAAAGGGAAAATAAAAATAGTTTTTTCCCTCGACCTTGTCTAAAATTTACATCCAGATTTTAAAAATTTTCTCCAATACACCACAATTTGGGTATCACTCGAAAGCGCTTGATGAGCTGAACAAATTTTGTAAAGGAACCAATTCGTAGAAACGAGCCCAGCTCTCGGAATTCGCGAAAAACGTCCAACCTAGAGTGAAATCCAGAATTCGTGAATTTCGAGAATTGTGTGCATTTTCAGACATCGGTTGGATTACAAGATTTGTTCAGCTCAGCTTTCGAATGATAAACATATTGTGGGGTATTGGAGAAAATTTTTGAAATCCTGAAAATCCTGTTTTCTCAAATTCCGGGAATTCAGTGCATTTTCAAGACTTCATTCTATAAGAAAAATTGTTCAGCTCGATAAGAGCTTTCGAATGCTATATACCCATCTTGTGGGTATTGGAGAAAATTTGCAAAATCCGGAAATTTTGAAAACTCGGAAGTTGGGTGCATTTTCTTGTAAAATTTCGAAGAGCAAAATATGCAGCGGGACCAGCTCTATTCGATCCTCAAAGCAAAATTTTGATTGCGATAAAAATTAGGGGGAAAATTAAAAGTTGTAGATTTTTCGGGAATGAAATCCGGAATTACGGATTTTTCCGATTTTTCGAAATCTAAAAACCATAAAAAATGCTAGCATTAATCCATATTTTCTTAAATATATGAACATTTACGTAAATATCTTGCATGCATGTACGTAACTATGCATCTATGTTATAAGATTTATATGCGGTATCTGTACATATGTTGATACGAAACTATGCTACAGATCTATGATACATGCATATCTATGATACGGATCTCTTGAACTTTATGACCACAGAGGCTCAACACGGTTTCCTTTGAACTTAGTTACTGATTGCTACGATAAACATTATTAATTGATATCGACATCATTCGAAAGCTGTTAACATGCTCTATCCGACGATGTGAGGCATTTGGTCGTATGTTATTTCATTAATAAGTTAATTTTAAAAAGGAGATGAAAATTTGTAAATTCTCCAATTTTACTAACATTTTCTAACTTAATTTTTTCGTAGTGCAAGATAAAAACAAACTACTTATAGCGTTTAATAGAGCACGTTTAGAGCTTTCGAATGATATAAATATTAACGAATAATATTCATTGTTGCAATCACTAACTAACTTTAAAGTGGACCATGTTGGCACCTTGTGGTCATAAAGTTCAAGAGATCCTATGATACTACGATACATATCTGTGGTATCTGTACGAAATTCGCCTACTTTTGTCACAGACACGGAGCATGGTTGTGATCAAAACAATATCGGATACTGATATCTCAGTTGCCCTGCAGCCGTGTGCAAGTGTCACATTTATGTACTTGACCCCCATTTTTCGCAACTACCAACACATAATTGATTAAAAATTTTTGAATGAAACATGAGGTCGAGCACATAAACGTGACGGCTGTACGAGCTTGAGGCCAGCCCAGACCTCAGTCAGTACCCGACATTTTCAGACCACACCCACACTGACCACATGCTGCACAAATGTGACCAAAAGGCAAACATTCAGTAGCCCCTCCCCCTAACTGAAGATAATAAAAGAAACATTCTAGCAACAATATTTCTATTTCGTTTTACAAGGCGCTACGTAGCGTGTAAGATTTATGTAATTGAATGTTATAATTTTCACGTAATGTAATTATATGTTGTATATATTTGGTAAGTGCTCGTTTATATTTTCTAGGATGACAACTGTGAGAAAAGGACTTGTCACAGATTACCTGACCGGAGCAAACCCCGACATCAACGGGTTTAAGAAGCAGTTTTTCCGAGATGGGGTCCCTAAATTGGGTTGGAAACGCCCAAAAGACGAGAAAAACCACTACAAAAGCCATGGGTCGGTGATGAAGGCGGACTCGCAGGAGGACTACACCCTCCAGGCCAACGAGATGGCTACCTCCTGGCAGCAGGGTGAAGAGATGGCTGTGGTGATCGAGCCTGCCAGTGGAAAAACTCCTAGCAGTACTATCCAAATCACCGGGCCACACCCTAGATTTAATCTTCGTGTGCGCTTGGTGATTTTGGTGAACGACGCTGGCGGTGCCTTCATCTGTACATTCAAACCAAAGTAAGATGGAAATGCTTATGTATGACGTGTCTAATTAAAAGGGACTGCGCGGGATCACCCCAACATCCCTTTAAGTGTCTAACCTATTATAACTGTGAACTGCATTAATTATCAAATAACCTATGTTGCAGTATAAAATTCGGCGAAGCCTGGGGGGCACGGCACGTCCATTCCCCTCCCGTAGGAAAATCGACACGGATATATACGTATATTAATATATATTATATATATTACATAAATATTTAATTAATGTTAATATTATACATTAAATATTTCCAATTATCTTATTTCTATTATATTAATTATTTATTGTAAGAAATGTTGAAGAAACCAACTTGACTCGGGTTTGATATTCAGAAGGTGTCGTTATTGAATTGTCGGATTCATATTCACTGTAGGTGTCCTCATCTGAAGCAGATGATTCATCGTCTGACAAACGACGGTTCCAGTTGATGCTGTTTTGCTTGGCCTCAGGTGAATTCGTTTCAACCATTGTAGAATTTCAGTAATCATACCCAGTTCGCATACAGACACTACAGATCCGACAATTCATAAGACCTGCAATTCAAAAAATTTGGATGCATGGACAAAGAAATGATGTGTACCAAACGTTATACAAGTATATAATAAAAATGCTACAACTATGATAAACGAGTTTTAGCGGAAGCAAACATTTCTTTCGATAAACTTTTACTATTTACTGTGCATTTTAACCATTGATAAGAAATGGATAGAGGAGCTTGAACAGTGCCGTGGGTAGAGCAGAAAAGTGATTATATAAATATATAGTAAAACTGAATTCTCACCTCCGCCTCGAAAAACGCTGTTTAAAGGGGTTTGACCACTGGTCAATAGGCCTCATAGACCGTAGTGACCACTGGTCACTTCCCTCGATTTCGGCAATATGTCCATTGAAACGAGCGTAGTCGATTTACTATATGTACCCCCAACTGAAACCCCGAAAAATGCTGTTTATAAAGCCATGCTGACCAGTGGTCGCTTCGGGCGGTATCGGCAGTATGCTCATTGTTTTCAGCGACCTCGATTTACTATATATGGGTACCACCACAAGGCTGAAAAACGCCATTTTTAGTGACTTTTAGGCCATTTCTTGTGAAAGTGGGACTTGGAAAATTTCCGCCCAAACAGGCCAAAAAATGCAAAGTTTGGGCCCATCTCCTGAAAGCTACAGAGCGAAATTAAAAAATCCCCGTCGTTACTTTCTGCGCATAGTCCGAAATATTCAAATAAAATAAACGAAACCGATCTAGCTGCTAGCCTGTGAAAAAAAGTTGATTTCAACCGAAGTGCCAAAATAGCGCAAGTCCGACTTTGGGGCCTTGGCACAGAGTCAAAATTGGCAACGCCTTTATACCCATATTATATATATGCTTGTTTTAATTTGATTTCAGGGTTAAAGAAAACAAGACGGACTTGGGAGAGAAAAGAAAACTGTCCCCGAAGAAAAGCTCCAGCACTAGCCCCCCAAAGAAAATGCCCAGCAACAGTCCCCGGGTAAAACTACAGGGTTTCCCCTCTACATCCCGCAGATGATGATGAAGAAGAGTTAGTTAATGGACAAATGGTTGTGAACAATATGCTAGTCTTGTATGGTGCACGAAACCTGTTGTACGTAACATGCAATAACAATTAAAATTTTCTTTGTTAACCGTTATATACGGTTAGCTATAATTCCTTATATATGTATATACTGACATGTTCAAGGTTCTGAAAGTGTGGGAGGGGAGGGCTTCGTCTCCCCTAGGGAGGGGGAACTGAAGCCACTTTCGAAAAGTGGGGGGGGGCGAGCCCAAAGTATAAATTTACCAAAACTTTTAGCGAATTTTTAAAGGGAAAACTAAAAAAATTGCTGTGCTTACTTAAGGGGGAGGGGCTACTAAAAGTTTGCCCCGACTTTGTTCGATTGCACTATATTTTGGCGAGTATATAGAGCATGGGCGTGGTCAAAAAATATCGGGTAGTGAGATCTTAGCTGCCTTCCAGCCATGTGCAGCCGTCGCGTTTATATGCCTGACCCCCCCCCATTTTTCGCAACTACCAACATAATTAATTAAAAATTTCTTCAGACTGCTAGGCCCAAACTACAAAACTGCCATTCGCCAATATGATCTGGCACATATGTCCCTACCTGCTGAAAAATATATACTACATGTCTGTATCTTATCTGAATCTAAAGGAATAACTCTTCAAAATTGAAGTTTTAATTCGCCCACAACCTAGTCCTAGTTTCTCTCTGAACCTAGCTCCATGTTAAACATTCCAGAGACAAGTTCTCTGTTGATTTTTGCAACCTCACTGTCGCGTATATTATATACTTCTTCATGCTCTAGCGAAGCATTTGTTTCTTGACTTTCTGTTATTTTGAAGGATCCCTGTCCAGCAATGGGGTAATTGCTATAAGAAGCTTGAACAATGCCGCAGGCAAGGACACAAAAATGATTATATAAATATATAGTATAGATTAGGGATGCACCGGGGACTGGCCATGACCCCGGCCCCGGTGGTCAGGCTCCGGCACTGACCGGGGCCAAAAATTAGGAAAATAAAGAAAATTTTGTGAATTTTTGACATTTTTTGACCAAATTTTTTTGAATTTTCGAAAGTCAAAAACTGTTACAAATCGTTTGCTTTCCCGCGGGTATGAATGAAAACAATGATAGTATCGTTTGTGTACCAAAAATTATTGCAAAATTTAAAGTTTCTAGAAAATTTTTGAAAATGTTCGATTTGGGTCCCCAATTTCTAGGCCCCGGCCCCGATAATGGCGGCCCCGGTGCATCTGTAGTACAGATATGCCATTGAATTCTCACTTCCGCCCAAAGGACTCGAAATATTTCGAGACAAATCGCTAACTTTCGAGACTCGTTCTGCACTTCCCGCGGAGTTAAACGTGACAGACCCAGTTGGAGTTTAGTCCTCCTGTTTGAAATCATGTGCGAGATGCTCGCTCGGCATATTAACGCCGAGATGTGGGGGGGGGGGGTGCCACTTAGCGCATTGTTTCAGTTCAGCATATGTCGTTATACGTTTAAACTAAAACGGATCGGATTGGCTAATTTGCTGTCTTATATCTAAATATGAATAAGTGGACCCACGAGATGTCAGGGGAGGTTCCGTCCCCCTTCCTTGAAATTTCGGGGGGAGTCCACTTATACACATAAATTTAACATAAGGTTAGGAATTATGCAATCAGATACGTTTCAGTGAGATCGCATATAAACGCAGGCCCATCTAAACGCATGCACAACAATGGTTAGTGGAACCGCCCTTTCTCAAGATTTTGATCTTAATGGGCCGAGTATGCTGTAGGCGATTTGCATTAGGAAAGTCTATGCTAGGTATTGTATACTTTGTACAACTTAGTATGGCTGTTCTCAAAAGATCATAATTATTTTATGTGGATCTTTGTGCATTTAGCGAATAGTAAGAAATCTCTGCCTCTAACAAAGAAGTAACGTTTTAATGTCTCTTCTTCAGGATATTTATTAAGCGTGGTACCTAAGGGTCAATTGGCAACCGAACTTCAAAGTCCGCCCAACGAAGGGAAGCGATCAATTGAAAATTTAAACAAATTCCGACAGCATCAGTATTTCAATGTAAAATCTTTCACACGACTATTCAAAAGTTCAAAAGGGTTAATTTTCAAAGGACTACATCGAATGTTAAATAATCTTAAATTACCATCAAAGTACAGATTTTGTGCTTACATAAAACCGCAACAGGAGTGTACTGTCCGAACTAGAAGGGGATCCGGTGCTGCACGCACAAACGCAATAGAAAAGACTGAGGTCTAATGTTTATTTTAAAATAATACTGAATAAATAAACAATCAATAATAAAGTAGAATAAGCATAAATGCGTGTTGAATATTAAGTAATAGTTATAAATGTTTAGATACTTTATTGCTGAAGTTCCAAAATTTTACATAGAGCGTTCACGACCGCTGACTGAAGCATTATATGTTTGGCAGCTCTAAACAAAGAAGGTATTACATGATTTTATGAATACATCAGTTAAATGTTGTAATTAAGCATATCAGAACAAAGCAGAAAATTATGTCATGTGATGGGTCTGGGTAAAACCCGACTCCGGCCCCGACCCCGGCGCACATGGGTAAAACCCGGCCCCGGCCCCAGTCCGGCGCACAAAGAGTTTAATAAGTGGGTAAAACCCGGCGCACTTTATAATGTAAATTCTTATGCAGTATAACAAAGATGCATGTGTAATTACGCATATGTGTAAAAATTTAAGGCGTAGTTTATTAGTTGAGTTTTATACTTAACAGTGTACTACGCAAGCTTTTTTAGCCGTTTTGTATAAATTCCTGGGTTGTACGTGATACTTATGAAAATAAATAATTTTGGAATGATAAGAAGTATATTTTGTAAGAACCAATTAAAAAGCTTAAAATTATTCAATATTATTATTCTAAGACATTCCCAATGTTTAAAAAATTTAAGTTTTACGCTTTCCAAGGAGAACCGGATAATTTTGGTTTTTATGTCTTATCCCTCCAGCCATAATAAACTTTACAAGTTAATAATTTTAGAATTTTAACATTTAAATTTAAATTTATCGTCATTTTCTTATTTGGCGTAACAAAAAACTATGTCAGCAAAATTTCTTAATGCTTTTTAATTAGGTATTGTTTATAATATTGTTTTAAGTTGTTTTAAAATTTCGTGATGTGTGGTAAAAATAAATTCAAAACTTTTGCTATGCATTTATTTCATTAAATGTAAATGTTTTATTAAACGCAATGTGTAAGAAAAATATGTAATTGCGTCACCTAACTGTGAAAAAATCATAATGAAAACAAAACAATGCTTACTTTTCCACTGAATGCAAGGGATTAAATGTACTGTTTGCATTGTCGTAAGACAAGTTATACGCAAATACAATGTAAAGATCCACTCACTGTCGAATTAATATTCTCCGACACCAACCGTTGCAAAAAATGGTGAAGTGTGTTTGGAACAGTCCATGAATAGGTTCTTTCTGAAATATCCTTCGAGAAAGCCCATTTTCTCAATCTGGTAAATTATTCTGTATTTGCATGCATAATACATACACACGTATATGCACGTGTTTAACTGCGCCGGGTTTTTTAAACATTGGGCCGGGTTTTACCCTGCGACGGAGCCGGGGCCGGGCCGCGTTTTACCGACCTAAAACAAATGCATGCGCCGGGGCCGGGGCCATGTTTTACCCAAATGCGCCGGGGCCGGAGTCGGAGCCGCGTTCTACCCACACCCCATGTGATGACCAATTTCGTCAATCATATTGTGAACATTTAGAAGGCTAATTTGTTGATAACAAAAGAAGATGTATTTACTTGAGCAATATATCAGTAAAGGCGAAGTTTTCTGAGCTCTGGTGTTTACAAATTACAAAGTATAACAATGCTGAAAACTTGATACCAAAATAGAAGAAATTCACGCCAAGGATGACGTGTGGAAATTACATGACTCCACCTGTATTTTCTGCAAAAGCTTTTGTATTTATCATCTACTGAAGTGATTCCTGTACTTTCTACAGGAACATTTTTGAGAGTGGAGTTAATCTGGATATAATCTGACGCTCGATATTATCTGCTTTGGTACAATCCAGTGTAAGCTGATGGAGCCCGGAAATGAACAACATTAACAACAGTCGCTGAGCTTACGGTGATGGCTCCGAGTCATATGGTAAAATAGTAGCATTATCAATAGTATTACGTTCAGCAGAAATAGATGGAAAAGGCCATTTGTGCTTCCGTTGTTGATGAGATCTGTGCAAAACAAAATTTAACATAGATACATCAACGTATATATTACATGATTACAGTTAAGCCATTCAGCAATAATTTTTATGACAAGTATTAAGTAGATATTGTAAAGTTTGTATTACTCTAACTGATACGAAAAATTTTGATAAAAGGTTTAAGTGTAAAAAACGTTCACTTGTCATATTGATAAAAGTTTTCAGTGTCAAAGAGGTTTACTTGTTAACATTCAAAATACTAGCTATAGTAGATGCATCCAAACTATTAATCTTGTGAGACATGCGGTCTATATATCCACTGTCCTCGTCGTCGTCGGCTTCTTCAGTTGGATCACTCCTATAAATCGAAAATTTTTATTAGCATAATATCTAAATAGAATTTAATGGTTTTAATCGCAATCGCAACAAGTTACCCCTTCAAAGGGGAATAATACCGCCGCAGTGTTTGAAATATATGTGTTCAATGTTTTGTTTGTTTTTCATCGAACATATAGTTCTGTTGTACTGTGAATTTAGCATTTGACTAGTTTCAATTCCCCAACATTTGAGGTTTTTGAGGCAAAAAATAGAAGTATTTTATTGCAATTGATAATTGTGAAACTAAAATGCAACCTGAACAAGGATTTGATCTCTGTCCGGACCAGCGCCAAGCGGGCACTCTAGCGACTACAGTACTCTGACTGACTTGAACAAATTTATCGACTAAACCGCGACATATAAAATTATAATTTATGTTTATTTTAAACAATTTAATTAATCTAAGCTCTAAAGCAAAGCAAACACTAATGAAACAAATACAGTGCGAAAGCATGATCACTCTTTTCATACGAACATTTTAATTGTAGTTTTAACTATTTATTGATTTGTTAAACATCTGCCAATCAAGTGACAGGCAAATAACGCCCGATTTTCGGTAATATGAGAAAGGGCAGACAGTGATCGTTTGCAAAACAATTTATAGAGCGAAGAAATTTAAGTAAATCGACCACAACCATCCTCTAAAAATAGCAAAATCAGAGAAAAATAGTTGGGCGAAAAAAACTGCGTAGTAGGGCATGTGTTGAAGATAGGACGGAAATTCTCCGCGCCAAGCAATTTACATGCAAAATATAGGAATTTAGATGGGTCAACCCATTACAAGTATACCGCCTCCGGCGGTATAAAAAGTTTTATGTGAAATGCAACCGACATTAGTTACGTATCCCAATCAACCTACCTGTCGCTAACATTAGAATATGCAGAAGTTTGTGTTGCTGCATTTTGGAGGAAAACCGTACTACATGTCGCACACTTTCTATAAAACAAATTTATTTTTAGACGAATTCTGTCATCGTTAATAAAAATAAAACTGTTAATTTCTTGTTAAACTTATATTTTAATAACTGACTTTGTCATTGCGTGTTTATGTTCATATGTATGTGTGTATATACGTGTATGGTGTCGGAGAGTCTGTGTGTGTATGGTGTGTATCAGAGTGTGTTTATTTTCTGTGTGTGTAAGTGAGTGTGTGTGTGGGCGTGTATGTGGTGTGCGCGCACGCGCGTGTGTGTATGTGTGTGTGTCTGTGTGTCCATCTGTTTATCTGTGTTATTCAATATTATATAATAACAAAAATTGTTACTTATCAAATAAAGTTTGAAATAGATTGAGTATATTACTTTAAACGCTTGAAGGAATCGTTACTATGTTTAGTTTGTGGACATTTCAGTTTCTTTTTAATTAGGTTGTCACTACAATTAAAATATAAAGTATGCACATGAGATCATATAGTACGTACATATAACATAAACTTTAACTGCATAACTAGCCATATTTTAGAACTCGGATCCGATATCACTGTTCTAACAGATGTCAGGACATTACCAAATCGAGGATAGCGATGATCATGATGTGGAAACAGCAGAATTGGTTTCTAGTTTAATAAAGTATTTAATTGTTCAAGTCCTGTCCACGAATAGGATTCGGTATTGTGCACGAACGCATTAACTATTGTAAGTAGTTAAAGTAGTCGCCGGAAAAGGTTCCCAGATGTTGATCCTGACTTCATAATCAGAGAGAACAGTATGTGTGTACTGAGTGTATATTGTATACAAACCTCTGTTCTACGTCAGGTAGTTTCATGGAAGGAACAACGTATGGAGACTGGACGAAATCAGTGGTAATTTCTCTTAAAAAAGTAAAACTAATTGTTTGTACATAATTCTGTAAACGAGGGTATCATTTGACTACAAAATAGAATTGCTTGCAATTTAAAATTTAGATGGCTTATATATATATACTAAAAGAAATATATAGTGCAACAAGCCTTAATTTAGCTTAATTAAACATATGACGTAACACATGGTTATTACTAGTTTTAGTACTGGTTCTCCCAATGTCAATGGGTACAGGACATTTTAGTTTGCTAAGATAACATAAGCAATCAGGCCAAGGCCAACTATAACTGTTTAAAAACATTAACAGTTTGTAGTTATAAGCAGACCTGATGTCTTTGTATGTACTTCCATTTTGGAAAGTATTAGATTTCATAGAATTTAAATCTGTGGATAAATCTGTTAACAATGATGCAGCAGTAGAGGAACAGCTAAAGGGTGATGATTTTGGATCAACTGATTTTTTCGTTGAGGGCAGACAACTCGAAATATCATGTGATTGTTGCTGTGTCATAGATGTGCAGTCATATGATCTGAAAGCAAGCAATTCTAATTTTCAACAAAAAATTTACTGGATGTACATTGTATTATAGATGATGACATCGGCGAAGAGAGACACTCCTTGTGCCTTTAGCGTTAATGTTCGTATTGATGTTGGATATTTAGTGTGGTTGTGAATATTTATGTAAATGCTTACTGATAAATGAGTGGTCAGCGTTCCACGAAATTCAATGAAAGTGTGAAATCTAAATATTAATTTGGGCAGGGAAGTGAATTCAAAAAGCAAGTCTGTTAACAAAATTGAATTTCAAGACTTAAACTTAAAAATTGTGAGCGAAAATTAGATTAAAGTGGAATCCATTCTGAGTAGACTAAGACCCCTAAAAATAATTTAAAATAAAAACCATACTGTGACAAAGGATACAGATGTTTGGGTACCAGCGTTGAATGAGAGCCTGCATCATTGTCAGCCGAGATAACAATATTATTGCATGAATTAGATGAAGAATACGGTATTATGTTTTCTGTCGCATTCTGTCTATAAAAAACAAAATCATTAACATAAACTTTAAGTTATATATGTATTCTATTACTGTCATAAACTGGGTATATGTTAAATAAAAATATTGTATACATCATAGGGCGTTGTTTCAAGTAATGTAAAACAATTTGCAATGAAATTGTTTTACAATCAACGCTTTATTGGTATTCAGTCCGTCCGTCAAAACATACTGATCCCGATAATAAGCAAGCACACAATTACAGCAAAATTCTCAATTAATTCTTTGTCAATTTAATATAATGTAAATAGCACTTTTTGCGTGCGCTAAATCTGCTAAATCAGTTTTCGGTGCTTTTCGGTTTCCACGGAAACTGCACTTTTACATGTAAATGTGTAAAATTAGTTTTCTGTGGTTTTGGATATCCTGTGAAATTGGATATTTGGGTGTGTATCTGTAAAATTTGTTTTCGGTTGTTTTAGGTTCGTATTCTCAAAGCGATGTTGTTACAGGGAATGTTACAGACCTCGCTAATTTTCGTTTCCAGAAATTTACAGTTCTATTATTCAGCGGCACCGAAAGCCTGAGTGTGTGTTTAGTATGGAGATTAATATGTAAAGCGCTTTGCCTCTCCCCATCCCTTACTTTAGATTTTTGTGACCAAGTCTGTGTACTCGAAAATATGGGAATACCAATATTACCGATATCAATTAACTGATTTGATAACGTTTCAAAGAGTATAATAGTTATATAACAGTCATTTCAATTGAGCATACCTTAGGTTACCTTTGGGCAATTCATAGTTTCTTGTTAATGGAGAATTAGAGCTCATCGTAGACGGTAAGCATTTTATGAAGATTTTCCTATCATTACTGCAAGATCTTTTAACAGGCAGGAGAAATGTTCGACCTGAATTGGTTGTTACCAAGACATTGGGGAAACGCTTGGTGAAGGAATTTGTGACATTGAACGTATGATTTGATCCAACATTGGTAGTTGGTTGGATAGTAGTCATGGTTTCACCTGCACGGAATACTGGAATAAAAACAATTGTGATACAGGCATACTAAATTATATATAAATTAGGCAATATGCTATTATCCTATAATTCTATGTTAAACTTCGTCAATAACGTCACATGTTCCTTATTCAAAAATAGCAGTTACAACAGTGGAAGATTGAATGAGTACTAAGAGATAAAATATAAATAATTGTCTGAATATAATATATAAACTGGAGTGTTGTTCATAGACCGTTTGCTCAGTGATTCCGTCGGCGCAAAGGGTTCATGGGCTACAATAGAAAATTGGATTTGTCCACATTATTTTGAAAAGTCAAGATCTCACTCCTGCTTACCGGGTTTGAAATATCAAGCTGACACTTCCATATAGATCTGCTAACTACCGTAAACTAAGCTCTTACTTAGTGACTTTCGTACAAATAAATAGTTCAACAAAACTGGATAAAAAACGAGACAACGACATCACTTCATAACTAAAGTAATTTATTGATAACATACAAATTACAAAGGATACTGAAACAAAATAATGCACAGATACCCAATATTCTATTACATAAACATAGTTTTTAGTCAGAAAGGAACAAGCACAGTGTTTTTTCCATGACAAAAAATATTTAATTGCAGTTAGTAAATTTATTGAAAATTTAAATTTTCTCCAAAATTTTAAAGTATTCAAAATTTTGCTACCATGATAGAATACAGTTGTTGTAACTCCAAATTTTTCGAATTCCATGTGACTTACAAAGTTTGGTACCCAAAATTTCATTTAATGGAAAAAATTGAAGTGCGCAAACTTCTGTTTTCATGAAATTCCGATTCCAATGCATTGATGGAAATTAATTTGTTTGACTATATTAATACACATTATTATATATAATAGAATACATAATATTACAATATTATTAAATACAGTATATGTAATAATATTATAATATACAATAATGTAATATAAAATAGCTAAAAAATAAAAATAATATAATATTATAATTAATAATATACATTATTGTTCAGTTCGTAAAGACCTTTTCAATGATAATGATTAACTTCAAAACTTTGGAATAGCTCTTCAGGATATGACAACGGCACGGACATGGCAGAGAAACGGTCAGTAAATATTTTTATGAAATAATACAAATGACAAAAAACATGCATTCGATGCAAATAAAAGTTGAAAAATTGCTATTTAAATAATATAAGCCAGAAAACTCATCCCAAAAAAATTTAAGCAACTTTAGTAACAAGGTAAGAACCTCAATATTGTAGATTTTAGGTGTAAACAGCAATCCGAGAGGCATAAGACATGCTGTGTTAATTAGTGATGTGGATCGGATCGGCGGATCGGATCGGATCGACCGATCCGGGGTCGGATCGGATCGGATCGGATCGAAAAATTTTCGGATCGGATCGGCCGGATCGGATCGGCTTGATTTTGCCGGATCGTCGATCCGGCAAATGAAGCAAATTTAGAAAATTTGCTCCAATTTTTTTACAAAATTGCAAGATTTTTTCAAAAAATTTTCAAAATCTTTCCGGAATTTTGTTCAACTGTTCAATTTTCTGTTGTTAATGTTTTTGTTTTATGTTCTGCCTCTGGATAAATTCAGGTACGTGGTTACAGACCGAACCTCCTTTGACCTAACTGCGGAAAAGCTAAGGATTTAAATTTTTTGCAATCAAGAGTATATTTTCTATAATTTTTATATATTTTTAGCTTAGTTTACTCATCATCATTGCTCAGGATTTAGTCGAAATTGATGGTCGAAGCTAACAAAAACTAAAAGAACACTGACTGATTGCATTAAGAGTGAACAGCAATTCAAATGAGGCAGCAAACAACCAAAACTAAAGCTAAATGATCAGTTAACGAACGTGAGAATTGTTGTTCTAGCACATTCTGAGCAAAAATTTAGTGTTTTATTAGGTGTGCCGGTTCCTCTATGAAACCTAATCGAAAAATGTTGCAACATCGACTCAAATTTGATATATGTTTTTTCATATTTGGTTTGTTTTTGTACCTGTTGATGAAAATAAATTTTTGTGAGGCCTTGGTAAAATGGCCCATTTTTAATATGTTTAAAAATACCGTATCATTCAATTCAATTTAGACCCGATTTTTGACCCGTGAACTGGTACAAACTGGTATTAAATCCGGAAAAATTTTGTTTTCTTGAATTTGGTAATCAATTGCATTTTGGGAAATGATTACCATTAAAATCGTGTTCAGATTGTCAAGAGCTGTTAAATGATAACCTTTAAAATGCGTTAAATGATATGTCAGCATTGAAATATTTAGATTCCGGAAATTTTCAAAATAGGGTTTCACTTTGGTTGAAAAGGTTTTAAGTACAAAACTATGACACGGAACCATATGTATTTGATCACGAAAACTAAATCTTCAATGGGCATAAATTTTAGTGAACCTTTGAATATTCTAAATTTTCCGTACATAAAACCCGGGATTCCGAATTTTTCCCGATTTTCCATGTCATCTCCGTAAACATATACATTGCTTGCTTATATACATTGTTTGTTTACAAATGAACAGTCAGAATTATTCAATAAGATTCAGAAGCGAAGTTTGATGGAGAGTTTTGCAAAATAAGGGGAAATCAGAAAAGATAGCAATTTAAATGCCTACAATTGAAAATTAAAATTATAGTTGGATCGGATCGGATCGGTTCGATCCGGGGCTGGATCGGATCGGATCGGATCGCCTGGCAATTGGCGGATCGGATCGGTAGGTAATTTTGGCTGCCGATCCGATCCGATCCACATCACTAGTGTTAATCTATTAAAATAAAGTGTACATATTATATGCTTAACTAATTATGTTCTCAGAAACAAATCCTTTACATTTATGACAATACTGTCTAACAGAAAGCAATTGAGCATTTATGGAAAAAAAAACATTGTTGCTTTTATGGCATCTGTTGACATTTCTACAGTATTTGTAATTGTTACACAACAATAATAAGTTTCCACAGGACAATTGTTTTATTTTGGAGACTACCCTTTTTCCAATATATGACTCTAGTTTCCGAATAAGCTCGAATACAATGGTTTTGTCCTCACCATTGTGATGTGAAAACACAGAATTAGCGTCATCATTAGGTTGCATAGCATGCAATGAGGAGTAACCACAGTTAATGTCATCCATTCGGACAATATTAAAAGTAATATCAGAGATTTGAAGGAAGTCATTACAAGCAGTATTGTGTTGTCCATTATGAAATTGAATCCAGTAATTCTGAAAGCTTGGAGCTTTAATACAGTCGAAAGTGGATGAGAATGATAAATTCGATCCTTGCTTAGACGAACCGCATAGTCTAAAGTTCTGATAACTAGAATAGCACTGCATGTCGACGTAGTCACAATATTTATTCAGATGCAGCTTCATTAAAAGTGCAACCAATTTTTTTACATCTACTAAAGTTAGCAACTTAACATCGGAATCGACAACCAAATGTCGGCTAAACTTTTTCTTTCGCGAACAATCAACATCGTAAAGATCAAAAAAACCAAAATATTTGGTGTACGTAGAAAGTGTTTCCGAAAGGTCGTTTCTGAATTGTGAATAAATAATATAAGCTGAATAGTAACCATTACTAATTTTGTCATCCCAGTCAAAATATAACTTAACAGGCCGATAGGGACTGATAACCTCAGACATTTTCTTGAATTCTGCAGGCAAATTCCAATAGACATGAGAAAAGTGTCGTACGTCGCTCGTAATAAAAAAGCGTCGTCCATCTAAACAGAATTCAAAACTAACTATAATAACAAATTTGGAATTTCCATAGAGATCTGAACCGGCTATGGCAGACGCAAGAGTTTTGTAAAAGTTAAAGTCTGTATTTATATCCACACAGTAACATTCTCTGTGACACACACTGCCAATTTCCTTTTTAAGTCTTTGCATCCAATAGGTACCTCCAAGACCAGAATTCTGTGTCATGTCTGTAACAATAATCAACATTAGTTGTTTATTACATATATGTCGAGTATTGATAGGTGATAGGGCCGTATACACAATGCTGTGGTACGCTTTTTAGTACGATCGAGTATTTACCGAAACGTAACCTATAGTAATAGTAAAATAATCAATTCCTTGTGAATTCGCCTTTATAACAAAGTGGTTGTCTTACCACTTGTAACCTTAGAAATGGTAGCCTTAGTAGTAGTAGGGTTAGGGTAACACGAGGTAATAAGGAACACCTGATAATAAGGGACAATGTTGCAGTTTTTTCGAATGTTACTTCGCATTGGAAAACCAATCCTTTTGGACCATATAGCAAGCGAAAGCCCTTTTTTCCTCTATCGAATGACATCGCGATTATGTAATAGATTATATCCAAGCAAAACATATTAAAGAATAATTTGGAAGCACTCGTTTTCTGTATTTTTAATTCGCCTGACGCGACTTTATCAAATTTCAAAGATTTTAAATTGAGCTACCATATGTAGTAGATTTTCTTAATTGGACACCAAGTTTTGCATCGTTAGGACGCGTGTGGCAAATATTTTAGCGTCGTTCTTTTTAATGAATGTGGTTGTTTCCAAAATTTTTGGCCTGTTTTCCACGATACACTTTTCCAGCTAATAAGGTACAGCTATTTCGGGTATTAAGGGACGTTAGGGAGGGGAGACAAATAGGGACAATTCAGGGTATTAAGGAACACCGTGGAATTGTAAATTTTTAATGCTATTAGGTAGTATTTAGGATACTGAACATTTTTCCTTCTTGGACCACATGTCGAAAACTCTTTTAGCTCTCCCTACAGACATTTTCAAATCTTAAGATCAAAGAAACATGCCGCCTATGTATTATTCTGCTCTATATTTGAGCTTTGGCCAAAACACAGATCTGAATACCCAAATAATTTTTAGCTAATATCAAATTAATGACTGTGACGCAACCGAAATTCGTCATTAATTCGCAATTGCAGTAAAACTTTTAAAAGCGGCAGAACTCTTTGATCTTCAAACTTTAAAACTGCTATAGTAAACGCAAGAAGCATTTTCAACAAATGGTGCAATGATATAAAATGTTTAGCATCATAGACTCTATCAAGAAACAGATTTTGTACAAAATTTTAAAAATTAAAAAAATGTAAAATTTAAAATTTAACGGTATATTTTCACAATTTTTTTAATAAAAGTTATGAGTCTTAAGGTTATTGACTAATTTAACCTAAAAATTGAGATTTCAGGTGTTAAAGAGGAAATTAGAAAAGTTAGTTTGAAGAATAAAATATGTAAAACTCAGCGAGATGGAAAAAAGTCGAAAAAATGACGAAAAAATGAAACCCTCCGCTTAAGTAATTTCTTTATTAAACAAATTTTTGTGAAATTTAACATAATGAAGTTTGTTTAAATTAAATAGTTTATCTTACGCATGCATGAAGATCCAAAGCTGCTATTTTACATAATTGTGTATAATGATGAGACGCAAAATGTAGCGCACTGGCTTGACTTAATTCAGCTCACAGCTTTCGCTTGCTTGAATTAAACCTTCCAAAACTGTCGAAACGCCCCAAAAAAGCGACCCCCCCCCCTTAAGGTGCTGGTTCGGGTATTGGCGGCCACCTTTGAAAAACTGTAATTCGCTCAATTTTTGGAGTTCACAATAATTTTTATATAATTTTAAAGCTTAGTTTGTGCTTGTTACAAACAACTAGCTACAGTATAGCTGTCTCATTGCAACTCTTTGGCTTGAACATGATATTTGAACAACGACTTTGAATAATATGAAAACTATTTTTGAACATGGATTTTTCGAAGTGTGGGAAAGCTAACGAAAAGCGACCAGTTCAGAGTTCAAAAGACATATCTTCCCGAAGGCTATTTTTTCTGAATTTTTTCGATTTTTGTCAAAATTTTCAAGTTTGAACGCTTATTTCTCTCGAACTGAAAATCCAAATGCAAAACAATGAAAAATAGGTTTCCGCAAATGTCTCAAAAATACGTGTCTAAAGCCGTTTTAATTGATTCCATGAGTTGAGCGAAATGTGTATTCATTGCGATTTTCAAAATTTGACATTTTCGGTGCTGTCTGTGCCCCGGCAGAGATACCGCAGAGAGCTCTTCTTTTGCGGTAAAATGTCCTTTAGGACAAGACCATAAATATGGACAATACTTGACAAACGGACTGAAGCTGTTGAACCTGTCGAAATGTTACAATATTAGATTTTTTTGAAAAATGGTTGGTTTTGTACCGTGAAAATCAATTTTCGCTGTCATCTCTTAAATTTTAAAGAATCGAAGAAACCTATCAAGACCAAAGTTGTAGGTCTTCGTGAGAGGATTCGAATGACTATAAGTTCATCTATGTAGGGTGGTAACAGTGCAAGTTATGGGAGAATAAATCTAACTTCTCCAAAACTCAAAGTTTCACGCTACGACTTTTGTAACATGTTTTATAGGATAAATAATGTAGTTCTACCAAATTTGAATAAATTTCAACGACAATTGCGCTTTTCAAGCCCAAAAATACACCAACTCGAACGAGCACCGTTAATTTCCTGGAATCACTTCCATCTTTTGCTGTTTCACTGATGTAGCAATCCGTAAATAACATCAAAAAGTTTATGCGTTGCATGAAGCTATTATGGTTGCCGTACTAACAGATTCTGTCAATATTTAATATAAGTAAAAGTATTAAGGCGATTAACAATGACAATGCATTTACATAAACGTAAAAATGTTTTTTACACAACTGTCATGATAACATTTAATTTTACTATGATATACAATTTAAATGCAATATATATTGTCACATAAAATAATAGTCGTTCTTGTTCAGCGTTTGAGAAGATCCAACTGATACGGATGTTTTAAAGTTAAAGTCTTAGTTAGCAATTTCTTTATGAAGATGTCAGATTGCAACCTTAAAAAATTTGCATCAGAATATAGCATTAAAATACAATTACGGTTCCACAAATGGATAGTATATATACACGCAGATAAAATAATCAAATTAAACAATGTTTCAACTTAAAAAGCATTATCCATTACTGTGCAATGCAATATGTCGTAAACTGTTCGTAAACATTGTTATTACATAAATTGTTAAACTTCAGACAAGAATAATCTGCATACGATGGAACTGTATGGTTATTGGCAGAAGGGTTCGTTTTCCGTGCAGCTAACGTTTCACGAGATTTGGCTTTTTTGTGATGATTTCCATAGGATCTGAAACATTCTACATTAAATAAACCATATAATTTGACACTATTGAAGCCTAGCAAATCTTGCTGAGTACTTACACTGGTGCAGTAATTCGGCATTGCACTACAAATTAGTAAATATTGCTCTAAAAACATAATATTATTAGGCTTCTATTTCTGTGTATATGTCCAATTTAACAGTATCAAACGCAAAGTTGGAAGTGGGTAGCGGGTACCCGGAGGTATATACACGCGGGTACCCCCGAGTTTACTTTCGGGTGAGTCGGTACCCGCGTGTCGGAGCACGTCAAGACAGAATTTTGTTTATTCCAATTTCACGTTAAATTCTGGGCTAATTTCACCAGAATGTTTGCAATTTAATAAATTTTTTTTAATTTGTCTCTAATTTTTTGTAGGAATTTATAGTACATTATGACATTGCTTTTGAGATAAAAATATTTACGTCATACCGTATTTTCATCTTGAATCTTTAGTCAAAGATATTTCAGCTTCCGAACATAGTCATAAGGGACAATATACTTATTTTATAAGCATAAACAGGAATAGTAAACCTGTTTTCAAATATGCGTTCGTGAGGTACTATTCGAATAATTCGCGATTTAAAGCTTTAATTTTGCTGGATCCATGCTGCGGCGTACTTAAATAAAATATCCAAATAAAAGTGGGTCACTGGGTCCAAAAAACTCTGTGGGTCGTTGGTCGCGGGTGAGAGGTCCGCAGGTGAGAGACCCGCGGGTCGCAAGTACCGGCGGGTCACGAAATTTCGAAATTTCGACTCACTTCCAACTATGATCAAATGAATACTTCCGGTTGGTGGATGTCTCTGTGGACGTCGAAAATGTTTTTTCCATGCATTCCGGCATGGTCGCATACAATTGTGATTCCTTTCTAAAGTAAATACACATAGAAGCATATTTACGACTTTATTATGTCTTATTCCTGGAATAGACGATTATTAACCCAACGAAAACGTAGTGTTACTTGAGCAGTTTACAGTAAAGGAGACATACGTTACTCTATGTGAAGTCGATATAACAGAAGAAGCTTGTGTATTGCTTTGAGTAACTGAATTGTCGGTATCCAGTCTGGGTACTGCTGATGATAAGGCAAGACTTGATTGTGTGAAATCTGTTATCCAAGGTTGAGAGTCTGCATCATCATCAATAAAATCAGACAGATCAGAATCACTGAAAAATTAAAATACTACTTATCAAATGTATTCAAGCAGACGATGATTCGCAAGTAATAAGAAAAGTAAGAACTTAAGTAATTCAATATCAATATACCTTATGTATGTATTACATGATGAAAATTTGCGTTCATAAAAAGATCAAACTTATTTTAGTGTAGTTAGGAATCGTGTCAAAAATCTTGGCAAAATTTACCGTGTGCGTGTACACGAATTATTTACACGATTTTATTCGTGTAAAAATCATGTAAGCGGGTGCTTTGAACTTCTGTGTTTACAGTTTTCATATCCTCCTTATTTTATATTCTCAGCTGCTGCTGCAGCACAGTAGCTTTAGTTCAGCATATATCCATACAGGTATAGCAAAGTTAACGCAAAGGTTTTTGCGTATAAGAAAAACAGTGTTAGCCAAAACAGTGCCATAAAAACTAATCGCTTGAAAATCATGTAAAGTTTCCAGAAAACGTTACAAAATCGTGTAAATTTAATCATTTACACGATTTTATTTTTGACACGATTCCTTAATATAAAGACCTGTGGAACTATATTGATTTGATAGATATGTACGGCACAGGCTGCTGCTGTATAATTCATTATTGTTGGAAAATATCTATACAACGTATTAAATCAATACATTAAAAGCGATCAGTTGACATAAATCAGTCTCAATAATAATCATCGCAAAGTCGCATAAATCATCAAAAGCTAGACCGCTCAGATTGAAGATCTATTCAATCATTTCAACTTCTGTAAGGTTACGTATTTGAGAAAGAAGGTTCATATTGTGCTAACAAATAGCATAGTAAACTTTGAAAGCAATCGGGACATGGATCATATGTTTTCGCATATTTTTGTATGCATAAGATCGTCGTGAAAAAACAATTTCACAGCAAATAAAATCAAAGCATTATCTCATCAAAGAATTATAACGAAGCCACTATCTCAACTCAAAGATCACAAGAACGTATACATATACAATTTTCATATATCTGTGGATAGAGCAATTCTATCATAAATTTTTAATCAATAAATCAAAATTATTTTAACCGTTTTATAAAGTTGGAAAGCGTATTCAAGGGTTTCCTTTGACAATAAATGTCTAATGTAGTACTCAAAGAGTCCACTCTTTATAATATCGTGAGCTATAACAACTGGATTAGTAACGCTATTTGTTCAAACACATTAACAGTGAACACGTAGACCTTTTCATGTGCACTTAAATCGATGTGTTCATGTGACAGAAGAGCTTTGCAAAGAAAAAAGTTTAATTTCATAGATCTTGAGAGAACAGTTCATTTGAATCTTGGATAATTCTAACGGGAGATAGCATCTGTCCCGATAATACAACACATGAATATGTAACAAATCTTATTTTTTTCTATAAACAAATGATTTTAGTTTCCGTCAAGTTTAAAATCCTTATCAGCAGTTATGGGTATTGTAACACTGTTTTAATGCAATAAGTGTTCACAAAAAATCTGGGGATCTATCATATAGATTTAATAATCTTAATCCATATTTTTAAGTTGCAAAAAAGGAATAAGGTGTACGTGCAGTGTATATGTCGTAGGTAAAAATGAAATTCAGAGAAATATCATAATTCCCTAGCACTTGCCAGGTAAATGTGATATTTCAGTTCTCTCTAGAGAATCTTGATATGGACAAAGACTTGCATTTCATTTCAAATTTCACTGAAGCATGCTAGGGAAAATTGTTATTGTTTTATACAGCGAAATTTATTTCTACAATATGAATTTAAATATTACGGGTATTCGATTAATTTCTGATATAGCTAAGCCAACTTTTAATAGCTGAAGAAAACAACTTTTAAGGGTAGACATTTTACTATATTTTGCAAAAAAGCTAGCTTAGTAACAGCAGCAAGGCAGCAACAGCAACAACAATAACAATGATTAACTGGCAATAAAATTTTTATAATTTTAAATTTTAAAATTTTAAGGCGGACCAATTGTATGGAACCAAACATGTTAGCATCCGATTTTGTTCAAAACTTGTATATAGAGGTTTTCCGGGATGCTGGTCACGAATCTAAAATCCGTTTTTGGTTCAGCTTTTTGTTAGCTCAGTATAAGCTTACGTACATCTACTGAGCCAAAAAATGTTTTGGTTCCCCTTGGCCGGCCCCTTTAAAACTTAAAAATTTAAATACAAGAAACTTTAACTAGAATCAATTATAAAAGATACATATGGAGTTGTTGACTGCTGATTAGCTGAAATTTGCAAAAATAAACACGATATTTACGAAAGCCATGTCAGAAATTTAAGTGTAAATATAAAGTGAAACGCTTAAAATTAAATATATATATATATATATACTGAAACTGTAAAAAAGCGTTTCATATTATACCTGCATTTGCAAAACATACAAAACTTGTTTCAGATATAACATAACAATTTTATAGCGAACTTAAACACAATTACAAATTGGTATAATTCAAACACTCTTGCAATTAAGGTCAGGGGTCAGAGGTCATTGGCCATTATACTGTAATGTAACGTCCTAATTTATAATTACGTTTCTTTTCTTTAGTTCTTAATTTCATTAAAAGGAAGGACCATATGAAGTTTCTCTTAAACAGTCTTCAGAGAAATGTGAAATTCTTTGTCCATATCAAAGTTCTCTAGAGAGAACTGAAATATCACATTTACCTGGCAAGTGCTAGGGAATTATGACATTTCTCTGAATTTCATTTTTACCTACGACATATACATCTGTAATCAAGATAAACTACTCTTCGGAATTAAAGAAAAACTACTCTTCGGAATTATAGTCATCTTTTGCTTCCTTTGCTTCCCAGCTGATGAAAGATTTCCCAATATGCTTGACTTTCTTCCAGTACCTTAAAATCAACAAACGCACAATAGTGTTTATGTGTAAAGAGAATAGACTCAAGCATTCACTGATACAATTACGAAACAACTCAATACTTTCTTAAAGGAAAGCTGGATTAGTTACAGAAATTTTAATTTAGAACTCTGAAGCTATACCATGTTAAATAGTGTGTGTTGAATGTTGGAGTCTTTCCGATTATCTCCCCCATGGCTCCGAAGAAGTGCCGAAGAAGCACAATTTGACGGACTGACTTGAAATTTGGTAGGGGCAGGTTTTGGGACGTGCTGATTTCAAAAATGCAAAAATTTTAAATTTTTAAAAAATGTTTAAAAATTTTAAAATTTTAGTTTGGTAAGGGGGGACCAAGGGGAATCGAAAAATTTTTCGAAAAAATGTTTGCTGAAAACTTGTTTACAGGGGTTTTCTGGGGTGCTGATCACGAATCTGAAATCGGTTTTTCGATTCAGGTTTTCGTTAGCTCAGGATAAGCTTACATCTAAAGCTTAAAACTTAAGCTTATATCAAGTTGACGAAAAGCTGAATCGAAAAACTGATTTCAGATTCGTGGTCAGCGCTACAGAAAACCCCTGTAAACAAGTCTTCAGGAAAAATTTTTTGTTTTGCGGTTCCCTTTGTCAAACTAAAATTTTTAAATTTTTAAAATTTTTTTTAAATTTAAAATTGTTGCATTTTTGAAATCAGCAGGTCCGAAAACTTACCCCTACCAAATTTCAAGTCAATCTGTCAAATCGTGCTTCTTCGGCACTTCTTCCGAGCTATGGGGGGGATAATGGGAAAGACCCGAATGTTGAATGGAGTCTTGATACCACGAATTATCCGTTGGCAGCAATTACGCTTTTGAAAGCGATGAAGAGTATATATGTGTGTTGCATAAGTGTACGTTATTGAATAGAGGAAACATTTGATAAGTGATTATTATGTATATTTATATATAATATATATGTATGCATACTTGACATCTTCATATCCAGGAGCAGCAAAACTACATCCTTCATCTTCAGGATTAGACTGTTGTGTACTATAGAAATATTGCATTACATATTACTGCATATGTATAAAAATATTGATTAAGTGTAAAAGTTAAAACATGTATATGTAAAATGCGGTTAGTGCAATATTTTATTAGCAAACCTTGGGAAAACAGTGCCCCTAAGTATTTTAAATTTTGCGTAATTTTATTATTTTTCGTCTTTCGGGGAACAAGAGTTTTCTTATATATATCAATATATTAAATGTAAAAGTTAAAACATGTATATGTCAAATGCGGTTAGTGCAATATTTTATTAGCAAACCTTGGGAAAACAGTGCCCCTAAGTATTTTAAATTTTGCGTAATTTTATTATTTTTCGCCTTTCGGGGAACAAGAGTTTTCTTATATATATCAATATATATATATATATATATATATATATATATATATATATATATATATATATATATATATATAGACTTTCTTTCAGCTCTTTTCTAACTATTTGGGATTTTCAAAATGTATATAATGTAGTAAAATTAAAAGTTACGTCGTAAACGTGTACTTCGTTTATCTCTATTGGAATTATGTCTACTTCATGTAGCCGCCCAGGGGCTAGTTTCATAAAAACCGTCTCGAGTTCTCAAGTTCTCGAGTTCTCGAGTAGTTAGTTTTCAGTGACAAAAGCCTCTTCTCTATTAAAAATTATATGTAAAACTATGTACGGAAAATTTTATGGTGATTTATTGAGTCAATTACAGAAGTTATTGAAAGAGAAACAAAAAATTTACAAATTTAGGTTTTCAGAAATTTCTCGAGTAAGTCTCAAGTTGGCGAAAGTTCGAGAACTCGAGAACATTTGTATGAAACTGGCCCCAGGAATTTCAAAATTCGACAGTGAAGGTGCAGGTATTTATAAAATCGGTAAAGTGAAATTTAACCAATTCCTTTTATACCTACTGAAAGTATATACTTAGTAGAATTATTCTTACTCCTTAATACAAGTAAGTTTGTTGAATTTAGTTAGTGCTATCTCTTGGTGCTATCAAGAATAAATGTAAATCACAAATTTCCGTTTACAGTTTACTTTAGGAATATGAAGCACAATTGCGTAATAACTGCAATTTCCACTCTTAGTTATGGCAAGTTATGACAAATGGGAGCAGTGCTTTATAGTTTTGACTGGGACTATGGAGAAAAACTGTACTGCACTAAACATAACTGAAATAAACCATGTTTACAATGCATAATGGGGGAGGAGAGCTGGCTAAGTTTAAAAATATATTTGAAATAGTAAAATTATTACCTGTTTAGGAATCTTTTCACTTTTTTACTTCCAATTCTTCTAAATCTTATAGGACATGTCGACTGAGAACACATGCTAAGTGGTTTTTAGAACATAGAAATGTTTGATAAGTTTTAATAGATTTACATAAACTACATCTATAATATTAAAAAACATGTACATTAAAGTCTTATACATACAAAATTACTTGGTATATATAGATATGCGTCTTATTATATTTTGCAGAATTAATAAGTGATTGTTGATTCCAATGAGCTCTTGTTCGTCAGACACGGTAAATTAAAATAAAGGACTTTTTACGCTTCAACATAAAACGTGTTTTGTTCAACAACAAAAGTTATAATATGAGTAAAAACAGTTATATTAATGTTCATAATAAAGTTAGTCAATGATTAAGGATTCTAACGAGACAGCACAAATGTCATAGAGTAATTTACGGACTTCCTGAAATAATAATGTAAAATTTAAATTTATATTAAATTAATATGCAACAACATTTATAAATGAAATACAATTTCTCTTCACTTCTTAATAAAACGCTAGTATTACTGCAAGAAATGTTAAATACGTTTACCGTAATAAACAAAAATATTTTATAATAACTTTTAAGGCCGTTTCACACGATCAAAGTTTGATGAAAGTTTACTTTGTAAAATTTTGACAAACCAGGACTTTGATGAAAATTTGATGGTATGAAACCCGATCAAAATGGATATTAAAACTTTATGAAATCATCAAACTTTGCTTGTTTGAAGAGCGACTCCATCAAAGAAGCTCAAAGCTTTTGACAAAGACTTTTGACCAAACTCAAACTGTGATCATGTGAAAAGGCTTCAACATATTCACATTCAAAGCAATATACAAATTAACATAAGCTTGTAACATTAACCCTTTGTCTTTTTACTGTACTACTAAATTTTTAGTTAAATACACTAATTTAAAGTCTCAACCTATAGATATTTATTACTCCGCAACTGATATCTAAAAGGATATGGCTTGTAGGAATCTGGTGGGGCCCCCAAAAGTGGAAGAGAAAATTAGTCCGTTAATTGCTCTCTTGCTGAGACGTTGGTCTGAATTAAAGAGAATTGGAAAGGTCAAATTTAAAGGTCAGTAGTCTGGGGGTCCCATCAGATTCCCTTACTGCAAAGTTAGTGCAAAAGTATAAAATATTGAACTTAGAAATATTCAGTTTTGGAATTCGAACAGGGTTCGAAACAAACAATTTGTAATTAATTAGATAATTAAACTGTATTGCAAACGCGAATGTAATCAAGAGTTAAGATTACAATGGGGTTTACTGTAACTGTACGTATTAAAATGCTCAGAAAATTGTTCTTCAAATTTAAAATAAATTAATTCCTAAAAACGCTAATGTCCTTAAAGCTAAAATTAAGCTGTAACTTAGGACAGTTTTGTTTAATATAAGAGTACACTTTCAACGAGATTTACATTATAGAGAAGCTTTAACTTTTAATTGTGAGATTATTATAATATAGTAAAACTTTAGAACATTGCTTTAACGTTAATTAATGTTTTAAAAAGTTCCAATATTATATACTTTTGCATTAACTTTGCAGTTAGGGTATCTGATGGGGCCCCAAAACTACTGACCTTTACAGTTGACCTTTCCAATTCTCTTTAATTCAGACCAACGTCTCAGCAGGAGAGCAATTAAAGGATTAATTTTTTCTTCTAATTTTGGGGGCCCCACCAGATTCCTACAAGCCAAGGATATAATACCATCATCCAGTACTGAAATTATTTACTTAAACTAGAAATATAGTATATAAAATATAGAAATACAGTTCCAGAAAAGTTTGTTACCGATAACAAGACTTTAGTACTGTTTTCTACTTTCGTGTATTACACTATTTAAAATAATCACAGATTTATATTACTATATGAGTATAAAAATAGAAAAACCACGACATACAAATATTCAAAAGTTCATAATAGAAATGCACAATATTAACAAATTTACTAACTTAGATATACAATTTTATAAACAAACTACAGCTAGATACAGCAGCCAATGTTAGCGGAATTCCTTGTTGCACCTAAAAAGTCGAAAACTATATAGACACATATGTATCTACTACATGTGTACTGTTTAAAGTGTTCAAATTCTTTTAAGCACTGTTATCGTCAATAGTTGTTGACGGAAACTAGTCTTTCTGAATATTTACAATAATTATACTTTTTACAGTTATACCAAGACTACATAATGATAACAGTGTCACAAGGGTCACATTCTATGCAATGAAGGCAAAGACTATAGGATGCGCGCTAACCGCTTCGCTTACCGCCCTACAAATTGATTCCCTCTTACACCGCCCCTATGTGGGTACGTGGTTCAAACGGGAGTTGCTCACTGCTTTGTATAATTACACGTTGAAATTAACAGGTGTCCAATTTGACCCTCGTTTGGAACTATGTACCCCTCTCTTATCTATGTCTACATACACGGCAGGAAATAGTTAATATTATTAATAACATTGCCGTACCGTTCACAACTGATATTAGTCGGTAAACAGCCGTTACAATAGAATTGAGAAATAAGTGAAGGAAGTGCCAATGCTCCTCTACGAGTTACCAACGATTGAACAGAATCACATGCCAACAATGATTCAGATTGAAATTGTTGTTTAGGCGATCCTGTTGCTTCTGCATGTTTAATTTTATTTCCTGCATCCAGTTTCAACACTTTAGGATTTCTATGACAAATAGTTCTAAGTAAAGTAAACTAGTCCATCGTTAGCATTCTATGTAAAAGTAAGACTTTGATTAAAAAGACATACATTCCATATAATGTAGAAACTGATTACGGAGTACTTTAAATATTAAAACACTAATGCTTATTCTGGATACCGCAGTTGTTGCATCATCGTGTTAAAATAATAATAGATTTCTTAAAAGAGATTATTATTAATAGTACAATTTAATGTTTCTACTTTTGAAAGGAATCTGTGTTATCGTTAGAATTAGATAGCGAAGAGACTCCATGGGCATTACATTCCGAAAATTGTCGTTTATTCGAGGAACAAGTTGTTATTTCACACCTTAAAGAAACCTTAAATTACTTTGAGATAAACTTAGTTACACATATGTATATATCTTTTAGAAACAAAAAAACTTTCATGGAAAAAGGTTGTTGGAGGCTGTGAAGCTTACGTTGTGTGACATCTCACAAAATTCTCTGATGCAAGTAAAAATCGATTTGAATTCTGAGTGTCAGTGCACAGTGGCAGTCCAATTTTGGTGGGTGCGTTATCGAAACAGTCCTCAAATGGGAGACAATCGTCTAATTTATGTAGCGATTCAAAATATAACACTAGTAGTAGTAAGTAACTAATTAATTAAGTAAGTAAGTGAGTAGGTAAAGTAAGTAATTACATTTCTAATAATACTATTTAAATTTCAGCGGCGATACTAAGGCAGACGCACACCTGAGCGTAACTTTCGCGAAACTTAACCGATTTAATTCAAATTTGGTATGGATGCATTTGAACACATTTCTGATCGATCTGCAGCAAAATTTTAAAATTTTAAAAATTTTAAATTTTTAAGTTTTCCAAGGGGGGACCAAGGGGAAGCAAAAACTTTTTTGTCTCCGATTTCGCTGAAAAGTGGCATATAGGGGTTTTCTTGGTCGCTGAGCACGAATCTGAAAATGGTTTTACGATCGAGCTTTTCGTTAGCTAAGCATAGCTTAAACATTAAGCTTACAACTTTAGCTTATTTCTAGCTCAGGAAAAGCAGGATCGAAAAACGGTTTTCAGAGTCGTGCTGAGCGACCAAGAAAACCCCTATTTGCAACTTTTCAGCGAAATCGGAGACAAAAATGTTTTTTGTTCCCCTTGGTCTCCCCGCTTGGAAACGTAAAAATTTAAAATTTTTAAAATTTTAGAATTTTGCTGCAGATCGATCAGAAATGTGTTCAATTGCATCCATACCAAATTTGAATTAAATCGGTTAAGTTTTGCGAAAATTACGCTCAGGTGTGCGTCTGCCTTAGTATCGCCATTTCAGCTACTAAATTGGGTAGTCTAAATTATTTTACGTTAGCAATAAAGAGTAATATAACCTTTAACCCAAACATACATTGGAGATAATCATAACAAGCAATTAGTAACAACATTGTAATATTCTCTGAAACGTTTAATCGTGAGCAGTTATGTTTTCTGTTCCTCGTGGGTTCAGAATGGACGAAATTTTGTGATTTGTATGACATCATTTCTTTCTACCATTAATATGATATAAATTGCAACTGCAGAGTACTACTTCGTGTAGCATCAGAATCTCACTTAAAACGTGTTTTATAATGAGACAATATATATACATGTGCTGACTACAGGAAAGGGCTCACATTCACAGTACTTTGCTGATGCTATAAAGTAGGAACAGTAATACCTCTTGGTAATATCTCTTGGTAATATCAAGAGTATAATATCAAGACTAACGTACGTCTTAGTTCTGGACTGATACGCACTGTTGTCTGTTACTGAAAACTTAGCGGCGTTTGGATTCTTTGACACCAGTGCTGGTGAATTAGCAATACTATAGGCCTCTATTAAGGGTCCATCTGAGGTCGGTACGGTGTCTCTAAACAGAGAATGACAGTGAACAATAGCAACAACACCAGCAAGAGAAACCAGAATATAGAACAACAAAAAGAGGAAGTAGCCAACGAACAAGCACCTATTATTGCGGTACGAAAACAAAAGGGGTACGATAAACTGAAGTAAGTTTAATGTTAATAGTTGTGTCAGGATTATACAAACAAACAATTGTTTACTGTTCATCAGCAGTAGCCGTGTGTAGTGTACAAGAGCGACCCAGTTCTTCTTCGTTTTCTGTTGATTCTGTGTTTTGTGATTGCTGCAACCATAATTTTTGGTTTGTAAGAACTCTATCGTTACTGTGGGTTTCTGGTGTTTCTGTGATGGAATCAGTATCGTCATCATCTGAACTGTCATTATCGGTTCTAAAATTTACAAGAGATGACTGAAGATGTATTTAACTGTTAGGATCTTTCCCTTTCCTCCCCCCACCACTGAAAGTTCTTAAAACTCGACGAAATGAGCTGAAATTTGCTGTGGGTAGTTTTTTCGAGCACGCTGAGTTCAAATATCGCAAAATTTTTCGATTTTGCGAAATTATATTTTTTTATTTCTAAGGCGGAACCAAGGGAAACCGAAACTTTCTTCCTTAGAGTTTACTGAAAAGACGGAAATAGGGGTTTTCGTGGTTGCAGAACACGAATTTGAACTACGTTTTTCGATTCAGCTTTGCGTCAGGTCACATGCTTACATTTAAAGCTTAAATTTTTTACTTATGGTGAAGTATCGATTTATAGTCAGAAAACCCCAATGTACAACTTTTCAGCAAAACCAAACACAAAAAAGTTTTCCATTTCCCATGGTCCCCCCTTCGAAATCGAAAAAATATAATTTCGCGCAATTGAAAAAATTCTACGATATTTGAACTCAGTGTGCTCGAAAACATACCCACACAAATTTCCAAGTACAGGAATCTCGTACCTGGTACACACTGCACACGGTTTAAGGTTTAAGGTTTAAGGTTTACATTTTAAGAAAGCCCAGTTCAAATATTTTAACTTTGTATGTACGTTTAAGGTTCCTACGTATTATATGTAAAATCTCTAGTTAATAATTTTGGTTGTATGCATGGAGAATTGCTGACGTATACAATGAGCTAACAATTTTTAAATCCTTAAAGATTATTCAGACTTTCCTTAAACGTTGCTTAAACATTAAACTTTAAACGTTAAAGCATAAGCAAACGTTAAACCCTAAATCTTAAGCCTTAAACCTTACTGTTTCAACCTTGTACACTGTGAATCGGGATCTATTATTTAATAATGCAAACAAAACAGTTGCTAATAAAAGTGTTAGAAATAAAAGGTTTTTAATATACTTAGCTAGTACAGAGAAATAGCAAATTGGCCTTACGAAGCTTCTTCACTTGTAGAATTATAATCAGTGGAATCATAGTGCAGCAGTTCTACAAAATTGCGCATTGTCACAAGAATTGAGTTCATGCAGTTGCTAAAAATAGTGAATGAATATGTATGTAACGAATTTTTATTGTGATTCCAATTGTTAACAGTGTGCACACTGTATTACAGGAATCTCACGAATTTAGGAAGACATGACCATGGATAGGAAACAATTAAAAATATTAGGATATAGAAAGCATGCTTACTGAATTGCTGTAAATCGTGATTCATTGTCCATTGTGAACAATATATATCTGAAATGAAAAGTTACATTGAGTTATGTAAGTAGATGTAGACTTAAATTGTATTATTTAAAAGCGTTCAGTTGTTGGTAAATGAAGAGATTGAATAAGTGTGATCGAAACATAGTCATACTAAATTTCACTTCAATTCATAATGATAATCTTTATATAGATACAGTTTATATACAGACACATATTCATTACGCGCCATACGTCACATTGAAAGAAAAACAGATTTCACACTTACTTTTTAAAGCACATTGAATATGTTGGATTCGAAAGGTGTGCAGTGCCACAATTTCACGGAATTAAGATTGATTTAAGGTAATTACGTAACATATCGCCTATCTAACTGAAATATTTAGTATGAAGAGATGGATGAGCCGTTTAATAGACAGTGGATACAGAAAATATGTAACACTTTTATCACAAAAAAAATTTATTCAAAAAAGCCACAAGTTAAACAACACATAATTTTATTATAAATTAACAATAGTACAAACCAAGCGCGACTCATCACATCAATTCCTCAGATTTTGAACTGCGCCCTTAGTCTATAGTCTAGTGTACTCCCTATAGCAAGGTTCGCAGACTTTAAAACTGGAGGTTAGTTACTATTATTAATGATTCTTATCACTGATTAATTCCAACAATAATTGACAAAGTGCACACGAGAAAACAAATGCTTGAGAACGTCCAAAGTGACCAAATGGGAAGTCCCAAAACACTGAGGAAATGAAGCTGAGGTGCATATGACACATGTACAGATTTTCAGAAAAGTGTAAGAGGGGCATGTAATAGATATAATATTGCTAGACATAAGTAGTGATATTAGTTAAAAGGAACAGTGTATGAATAAATACAGTATATACATATGTACAACAATGGACAAAATTACAAAGACTTTATTTTTTATCGGAGTTCAGACTTAAAGTGGTAATATAGTTTTCTGTAAATTAGACTTTTTATAGGGTTGAATTCTGTACTAAAGTATGCACATTAAGCGTTCAATTGTCGTATTTGCGTGTTTTTGATAAGATGTCTCTTTATCCTATGTAGCCAACAGAGTCACAACCTTAAATTAAAAATTATAAACTTTAAAATGTTGTGTTTTTATAATATTCTAACAGTTAACAAAAATTATGAAATCAGATTTCACAGCACTTTTTGTGTAGGTGTGTATAATAAAAATACTTTAATACTGTACACAAATAAACTGTTAAATAATTATTAAATACAGGCAGCTAGCTATAATGTGCAAATGAAAATTCTAATTATTTGTGTGAGTAGTTGGTTAAAATATATTGATAATATAGTTTGTAATAGTTCATTGATAGTTGTACTTTTCATTCAACATTCATTTGTTGTTCTGTTTCAGTTTTTCAACTATTACACCAAACTGATGAAGATTCTGCATTAATTTCCCACACCTAAAAACATAAAGGACACAGAAAATCTTGAGCTTAACATGTTTAAAGGACAAACAATCAGCTGAACATGTTCAAAGGACAAACAAGACCTTCAGCTTAAGGTGTTTAAAGGACAAGGAAAACCGTCAACTTAATAGATTTAAAGGACAGAGAAACCTTGAGTTTAACGTGTTTTAATTGCAGAAAAAGTCCGAAAAACGCTAAACACAGAGTATCTTTGCGACATAGTAATTTCTTAACCACGTATTTTTAAGTGTTTTAATGACAAGTGAAACTATTGGTGCACTCATGTGATTTCCATAATAAAGATTGATCTTGAAATTTAACACAAATCTGAAACTGCCAACAAAAAATCCTGATCTAAACTTGTTACAATTTCAAATTTGGGCTTTGGCGAACTAAGAATTTTAGAAAATTTTGGATAAACTAAAGAAATACAATTAGAAGGCTGTCGTAAACTGCGTAAAAATTATTCACTATTGAACCAGCTTAGAATAAAGCATTTTTTAAATAACACACCGCCTTTCGAAAAAAAATGCACATCTTGGTTTATGTGATAAACATAGTGAGCGAGTCAAGCTTTTAATTTTACACTACTTTTGGGTTCACCCATTACAAAGATTCTGCTTCTGGCAGAATAAAGATGGCTGCCAATATGCGTTAAAATTACGAATTAAAAACGTAATGCTGCAAATGCAAAGATATATTTAATTCGTGTTCACTCGTATTTGTGCTAGTTCCTCTACCGTTTACTCAATATAAGCTCAAGTAGTGTCGTGTCTTGCTGACGCTCACATCTACCCTTGTACTGAGCTAAAACGGGAAAAGCGGAAATGGGAAAATGGTAAACATAAAAATAGGAAACGAGAAAACTAGACGGGAAAAATTCGAAAAAATTGGAATATTTGCAATAACATGTATTACTAGCTAAATTTGAGACCTCTAAATAAGCTAATTTATATATTCCATACATACTTTATACACGTAAAGCATTTAGCCCAGCACACAGGACATAGCAACGATGACAAAGAAGATCTAGAAAAACAGTGTTTCTAAATATTATATATGTATATAAACGATATAAATTAAAGTGTAGGAGAGTAATGGAAAAATATTTTTAAAATCAGAACTAACAATGCTATCAGTTTACTTTGATCCCTGCTTATTACATTGATGCATATATATATATATATATATATATATATATATATATATATATATATATATATATATATATATATATATATGTATATATATATATATTTATATGTATATATATATATCTAGGTATATATATAAATATTTATATATATGGATATATACATATATATAAATATTATTGTACTCTTGATATTATATATATAAAATATTAATATTTATATATAAATTGTTAAATATAAAACTTAACAAATTTCAAATTTGATTATTAATAAACATTAATGGCGAACCGTGGAAAATTCGGAAGTTATTATTAACAAATAGATCATGTGAGAGGAAAGGATAACTGCTAACTATCTGTGCGATATTGGTTTCACTATGATCAGAAACAACTTAAGTTGAATTTATTGTTGAAACAACTAACCTATTTACGGAAGACGGATATACAAATGTGGAGTCAGTAGTAGCAGCCGGAAATTCTTGTACTGTATGAGATTGTGAAGAACCGTCGTATGCGTCAGTATTAGTAATAGTTCTATGTTATAACAAAACTTATTTTAACAAGCTTACACAAAGAGGTATGAATTAAAGTTTGTTTTATTTAGTTTCCCAACCCGGCCGTTGTAAAACACTGGCTGTCCCTGATGTCAATGCGAGCAGCGCCAAAATTTGCAAAACTACATAATTGAGATATATTGGAGTCTTATACTGTTATATGCAAATTTTTGATACTTCTATATTCTATTGTAGACAGTATTTTCTAGCACGTATTCTATCTCACCCTTCGTTCAACCTTCCCTATTTTTTTCAGCAGTAGTGCTTTTTGTCGCCTCACTCGCCTGATATTAGACACCTAATATTAGACAATCAACACTTAACAGGGCTTATTTCTAAAATATAATATGATATGAACACATTTGGAATATCCAACAACGCAGAATGCAACCACTTTCTTTCTAGGGGGGTCATTGTGGAAAAAATCCTTATTTTGAAAAATGCTAAAAGTAAAAAATTTGATCAAATCAGTTAAAAGAGTATATGAGAGTGACTTAAAATATCACAAAATTGTTCATTTTGCTAAATCAACTTCTTAGCTGATTTGGTAAAGTTTTAAGGAAGTAGAGTGCTGGGGGACCTAATCGAGATAACCCTCGAATTAAAACGAAGGCACCTGTTCTTTAATATATAAATCTAAAGTGAAATTGCAACGTGACTTCAACGGGTTTCATATAACTTCGTCTACGGAACAGTATGGTGTATGTTTAGAGGGAAAAATTTCAAAAGCAAAAATATTTAGGAGGAAAAATATATTTAGGCGGCAAAATATGTCACCTTGTTAGAGGGAAAAAATATTCAAGGAGGAAACATATTTAGGGTGGAAGAATCTCTGACCGTATTAGGGTGAAGGAGGTTAAATATTCTGGGGGGAAAATGTTTAACGTTACACGGGAGAAAATATTTTCGACGGAAGAATGTTTCACGACACCGGAGTAGCTATTGCCAAGCGAATGACTGCACTCCCATTTGTTATAATAACCGCGTCGTGGCTTACTGGTGGGAAAACTTAAAATAGCAGAAAAATAAAAATGTTAAAAAAATTGATAGTTATTAGCAGTAGCGAAGTTTTTTATTTATGTTTTGCCAATACGTTAAACACTTTGCAAAATTCAGAAAGAAAAGTTGTGTAAGTTAAAGGAAATGAATGTGTCTGCAGGTCTAAAGAATTCTGTGGACACTTACGCGTTCTCCTTTTCCGTTGTAGCATCTTCAATTGCTGCAGCACTGACTTCTTGATTCATTGGTTCTGGCAATGTAGTATCACCATTAGCCGCAGCAGATTGCCTAGTATACGAAATAACAAGCAGCATTAAATTTCTCTGCATAAGATGCATGCATTAATTATATCACTTTAATGCCATAAAAGATCACAGAAATCAAATGCAGCAACAATAAAAATAATTTAGAACACCGTGCAGTTTAAAAGTAACAACTATTTTCTGTTAATAGGTAAGCCATCAGCACACATACGTTAGTTCCTTTTCTGTAACACTACCAACAGGAGCAGTGTCCTCGACTGCGTCTGTCGGTGTGCTGTCCTTCTCAGCAGTATGTGATTGAGATTTGTCTGCAGCACTAAACAAGAAAAGTTTTGTTTCATTTTTCCAGATTCTGACAGATGCTAATTCCAACAAAAATAATTAAATAATGGTTAAAGGATACCGAAATGTTTAAAATTGTAACGTACATTGTATCTTTAGGAGGTATTGGCTCTCCAGTCGAAAGTTTTTCACAAGGTATACGAAGACTGACTGCAAACTTCTTTCGTGGAACAACAGTGTCAACAGATTTCGATTTCTTCTCGTCGCTAAAAACTAAGACATAATAAATTGTAGTTCTACACTAGAGATGAGGACGAGCCGGGATTTTCCGGCTCGGCTCGGCTCGGCTCGGGAGAAAATGTGGTCGGCTCGCTCGGCTCGGCTCGCGGGCATACCCGGCTCGGCTCGGCTCGGCTCGGAAGAATATTGAAAGTGGGTCGGCTCGGCTCGACTCGGCTCGCCCAGCTTGAAATTTGAAGTTTGACCGATTGCACCGAATTGTGGATTTTCTACGTTCTACGTTCTACGTTCTAAAAACCTGAAAACAGCTGTCTGTGTACAAGTAACCTTGTGTACAAGTGTGAATCACCAAAACTCCATTATTACCGAGACACTGCGAGCTGCAGAGTGCAAGGTTATAAGGTTTGATGATATTAATATTTGGTAAATGTATATTCCACGAAAGTGGGGGCGCACCCATTCATGCTTGTTTTTTCTTAAAATTTATCATTATTTTATTCTATGTATATAATATGGAAAGGAACCACTGATAAACGCCGAAAAAATCACGAGAAAACTTTTTGTTTTCCGCAGTCTTGAAAAAAGGAATATATAATCTGATAAATTGCAAAATGCTTGAAAACTCAGCAATAAAATTCAGAATTCTTTTAAATTATTTTTAAATTCTAACAAATTTCAACTCCTTTACGTTGAAATAATTAAGTCAAAATATTTCTTTCTAACTAGTAACTACACCATACATAAGACGACTTCGAGCACAGCCTAACGTTTAAACCAAGTTGGCGTGGAAGGAAGGTATGAATAAAGACAAGGAAAAAAGGAAAAAAATTAGACGACAAAGTTGAAACCAGAAAACAGAATTCATAGAATTTGTTGGCTATTTTGTTTGAACTAATTACAGTGAACTTTTCAAATAGGGTCGGCTCGGCTCGGCTCGGCTCGGAGTTTCAATTCTCCGGCTCGGCTCGGCTCGGCTCGGGAGAAATTGTTGCGCCGCGCCGAGCCGAGCCGAGCCGAGCCGCGAGCCAAAATCCTCATCTCTATTCTACACTAACAAACAAGAAGTTAGTCTGCAACGCGGAGATTTGTAGTACCATTAGCAAACGTACTATTTTATGATTATAGAAGAGATAAAAACATACTAAAAATACTGTATAAAATTATTAATATTAAATACATCACATAAAACGTTAGGAAAAGCGACATAGACGGAAAGTGCTAAAAATTTCGCAAAAACAGTGTTCAAGAATCTTAAACAGAAACTGGTATTACTACACTACTCGTACACATTTAATTTAATAGTGGTTACTAACATTCCAAATTTAGTAATGTTGGTAGCATGAGCTGAAGACAACGGCTCGGTGGTGTCAAATCTTGAAACACTAGAATTGTCTGCATCCATTGATGTATTAAGGAAAGGGTTAATGTTCCTGCAACTATTAAATAAATTAATAGAAATTCATAAACACAAAGTAAAATGTAAATATATATATATATATACATATATATTTATATATATATATATAGTTCTATATTTATTTAATTATTTATATTTGCGCATCTTTTCTACCTTGTGTGTGACGACAACCGCCAAAAAACGCATACCTCCGCTGCAGCGCCTGCACTCACTGAGGACGTGTTAGGCTTAGAATAGTGTGCTGCTACACGTCTTTTCATCATAGACTATATATATATATATATATATATATATATATATATATATATATATATATATACATATATATATATATCTATATATATATATATATATATATATATATATATATATATAAGAGATGGAACCGGGTCACCGGGTCAGTTCGAATCAGTTTTTGGACCGGGTCACCGGGTCAACGAGTCAAGAGCTTTGACCCGGTCTTGACCCGGTTTTCAGAATTTACCTGGAATTTTAGAAATGTTTGGCTTGCCAAGCTAAATTTTTGGCTTAAATTTTTGTTCGATGTGTAATATTAATTTGTTTTTGTCTTATATTTTAGTCTTGAACATTTTGGTAATTTGAGGTTATTTTCATCAGACTATATATACAATTATAAAGCAAATAAATATAAATAGATATAAAAAACATGAATGTTTTGATTTACCTAAGTGACGGGTCACTATCGTTCAATGTTTCGTTGTCACACAGTGCAGAATCAGACCGCACTAAGGTCATTAATGTATGCAAATCTTCTATGATGGATGAAATGCAGTTACTAAACATGTAAAAAAGTCTTTCAATAAAAGGAATACGTTATTTTCATTTTAATATAAAAAGTACAGAAATTAATTTCAAGTAAATCCATTAACTGCACTCAATATATGCATTTTTATCAGATCTAGTGTTGGAAGAATTGCCGAGAATTGTATTGCGCAGAATGCATATTGTAGACAAGAGCATTGCTGACATTGCCGAGGAAAGTCATTATGAAAAAGAGTAAAACGATCGTAAATTGTAGTGTCAAGAAACGCATGGTTTGATAGGTTTGGATTCGTTACCGAGAAGTGCTCAAGGCAGAATTGCTCTACCGAGAATTAGTCAGGCGAGACCTGCATAACCGAAAATTTACTTTAGCCAGAATTAGTTTTACTGAGAATTTGTTTTCGTGAGAATTGTTTAACTGAGAAAATGTCTAAAACTCAATACATACGTATCAACACGAAGCATACAAGAATCCTGGAACCTGAACAATATCGTAACATCAATAAATTTGTGTCGTTTACTGGTACACATATAAATTTTCTTGCAACACTTCAAAGAAAATCTGGAATAGTATGTACCTAAATTGTGTTCCTGTCACATTGATAAAAATCAAATACCGCAACAACTTTAATTTTAAGTTTGATATAACGTAAGCAAATATATTTATGTAAGCTAAATAATAACTTAATCATATTGCTGAATCAGAAATACGTGAGACAGACAAGCGTGCGTGAAATGGAAAACGGAACCAGGATTCAGCCCAATTTCGGTGCTGAGCGTTCTGTGCCCAAGAAATAACATTAAAGGAAAATAGTCGAAGGAGTAAGGAAAACAGGTTTGAAAATTTGGTAACCTTTTAAATCAACAAATTTTAAATTTAAAAAATATTTAAAAACAATCCAGAACTTTTAATTAAGTTTTCACTAAAATTAATTCTGCTGCTTAGCCTATTTGGATTTTATTTAGTTGATGGTTGCAGAGTATAGTTAAATTAGTGCATTATTTCAATTAAATTAATAAACTTTTTGTATATAGTCGCTTATTATGTACGTGTTTGAATTTAATTAATTGAAAAAGAGAAGTAAAATCGTAAAACTTGTTTTAAATCATATTGATGAAATATGCAACATAAGTAAAGAGAAGCATACTTCACCAAGAGATTTGTCATATACACTATGTTGCTGAGATAATTTGCCAAGGACGGTTTTTTGATTTTGTCAAAACATCTTTTCAGTAAGCAGAAATCAGCAATTTTATGAAAATTTTCTATTTCATTCAATTTTGAAAAATCATTTCTCTCAACTGAAGACAGCTAGAGCAAAAAATCAAAAACCACTCCGAGCAAATTGTCACAAGAGTCACTTCCTACAATATCGTTGTTATCTCCTTGCATTGCTGACATATTGGTTTCAATAATGTAGCTATCACAGTTCTATAAATAATTAATTGCAACGCATTCACTGTTTTGATGTATAGAATCTGTTGCGTCTTTGCTCCAGGTGTAAGTTCAGATTTTTCAGCAACAAGTTAAACGTTTGCTATGGGTGCACGCACCCCCATATCAACTTGAAAGTAAAAATTTTAAAATTTTAAAAAAATTAAACAATCTTAAAAATTTAAACAATTTTAAATTTTTGAACGCCAATATATTGTTAAAGGGATTGGTAAAATATCCAAGCTTGGGGCTGCGGAGAGGGTGCAAGACATCCTTTAAAATCTTACATTCTGAAAATACTTGTACCAGTTCTTCTATAATGTAGCAAATACCTAAGTTAAGAGGATAGTTTAAAGGAAAATTTGCATTTTCCGTATCGTTGTGTTATGTTCTGTGAAACATTAAATATTAACCTGACTGAACAGTCATCAGAATGTTCTTTGAGAAGAAAACGCAAACTGTTCAATGCTGTCAGACTTCGATAATCCCCCGATTTTCTATAATAAGTAATTTGACATTTAAAAATCGTGCAGAATGCAAGAGTGTTATGACTTATGATAACAATTACAATTAGATTAGTAGTGCCTTACTGTCAAATGTATTGGCTCTGGACTCTGGAGTCTTTCTTACTTACATACATGAAGTAAATTAATAAGATAAAGGCTTTATAAAATTTTTAATACAAGGCTTTGAAACAACTAACTAATTCATGCTAACATTATACATAATTTATTACCCAATATAGCGAGTTGCTTTTGGATTGAAGCATTTCGACGTACAACCCATGGCTATCCAACCTCTGCTCATTGTTATTTGAAAATTTAAAGAGTTAGTCTAGAAAAAGGTAGACAAAAAATCATATGGACGATTGCATTGATTGTTAACGATAGTAAAATGAATTTTTATTAAATATAATGTAGTAAATTGTAATTGAAAACTTAGACTATAAACCTTCGTTTTAAAGTGTACTCCAGCAACAACTCTTGCAACAAATACTCAAACACAGAGACATTCGCTTTCTTAAAATTATCTCTTCAAACTACAAAGCAAATGTTAATGCTAAAATGCCGTCGCAGCAAGAGCTGGTACTAAGTGAACTGCAATAGCAAGCATTGATTGTTAGCAGTAAACATTCGTGGTCAAAACGTAGAATTAATTATGCTGGTTTTCGTACCAGTCTCAAGTCTGCATTGGTCCAGCATCAGTCAGCGCTTGACTTAACAGAATAGCATCAGAAAATATAAAAGACTACCATTTTCCACGGCTTTTGTTTATACAACGAAGATTCTTCATAAACTTACATCTGATATTGAAAATTTATAAACATTGGGAGGACTCGGGTTCCGGATAATATGTTGGACGGCGAATTTTGTTTGCGGGTCTGAAGTGGTATCGTGGATGAACACGACCACACTGAATTGAGTTAACATGTGGAATATCATTTTTTTGTCGTACAATATACAAATAAACTACAGCTGTTAACCATAGACTAATCAACAACACACTTTCAACAGAGACTTCAAATACCATGGAGGACATAAGAACATGCGCTAAAAATAGTTTGAAAATATTACGGTTAGTTGGCACCCACCACAGACAGAAATTCTGAAAAATAAGACGGATGACCAGGTGGTACCTAATAAGTCGCCAGTAATGTAATGTGTGGTAAATAAAAACATTTATGTGTGTATAAAAACTTGCATACATAATATAAAATGAGTTAATAGACGCAGAGTTGGGGCCTTTTCAAGAAAGAGTAGAGTAGAGTAGAGTTAAAAATAGCTGTTTTAACTCGCTTTAACTCCACTCATGCTTGGGTTTCCCTCTTCTAACTCTTTCATGAAAAGGATCGAGTTAATTTTAACTCTACTCTACCCTTTCTTGAAAAGGCGCTTAGACGCGGTCGCGGTCGTGGTCAACTTTTCACGACCGCAATGCCCGCAAATTTATACGAAATAGTGTTAATTTAGACCAATTTGTAGTAAATATTTTAATTTTTTAAAATTTTTCCTTACTTTAACAGCTACAGATTTCTTGTGAATCAGCGCCATAAGATTTGATAAAAATTAAAAGTGACCAATACTCGAAGAGAGGAGAACCAACGCTTTAAGCAGTGTGAATTTAGGTAGTATGCTGCTGCTGTCGCTGTTGGTAAACTTCGATCCCAAAGTAAAAGAAAATAATGCACACAGAATTCCACTGTGGAACACTTTAAATGCAGCAACGAAACCAAATTGTGTAATTTTCAATTGCGCTGTCGGAAAATATATATTTTACTCTTGCCTGCACCAACTATAAACGGTAAATATATATGTACGCCGACCTACTGTTTGCATAGAATCGATGGTTATTAAAATAAACTTGCGGTCACAAAATTAGCCTGTGGGCTGTGGTTACGGACGCGGGCGCTCGCGATTACAACGTCTCCAGTCGCGGGGCGGTCGCGGTCGGAAAAAATGGGTACATCCATGTCCAACTCTGAATAGACGTTAAGAAAACTACTGTTATAGATTCAAGAGATAGGAAGCATCGCGTATTTGCAACATTAGTGAGTGAGCAGAGCTACTAGTTCTTTTATATAGCATAGGTTGATTTGAGCAATAACACGATTTATGAGCACAACGAGCGATATCCATAAAACAGGTAATAAATCTTGGTAACAGTTAAATGAATAATTTTATGTTTTTTCATGAAAGTAACTCTTGTAGAAATTCTAAGTCGTTTGTGTTGTGTTGCATACAAAGTTATCGTGTCAGTAAATATGAGACAGGAGATAGGAAATGTCTCCTGACGCAAGTCCTCAATATAATTTATTTCGAAAATAGATGTCCATGCGAAACCAATTTCGTATTTTCGCTATTCAGTTGTTACCCTGGTGTATGATTGACCCCATAGTAGGTGAAACACTATTTTTAGATTATTTACTGTTAACAGTGTAGGTGGAGTAATAGATTTAGAACTTCGGTAAACACGAAATGATTTGTACTTTATAACTGCTATGGACAGTTTACAAAATTGCAGCACCAAATACCTATATATCTCAGTTAAATGTCACCATTTCAATATTAAAAACTTTAGCTATAACTATAATTTATGATATTACTTTTGATGATATACATAGGTAGTAAATGTGTCTTAATTGTTGTACAACAAAATAATGGTTATAAAGATTAAAATTCCTTAGATTCCAAATTTGCAACATGCAGTTGTCTGTCATGATCTGAACTGAAGCTATAGTAAAGCTGTTAGCAGGAGTAGTCGCTGCGACACTGCCAACATAATAACGTTAACATCTCAACAACATTTTATAAAATGATGAATTTTAGTATACATAATAACCACAGAGCAAATAAAAAGAAAGTACATTACATGAAAAGGATCAAGTATACAATCTCCCCCCCCCAGCCTCAATTGGGGGGAGATAGTATACTTGATGTTAACTTTATCAAAACTTAACCAATTTAGCTCAAATTTCGTGTGGATGCATTCCAACACATGTCTGATTGATTAATAATAAAATTTTAAAATTTAAAAAAATTTAAATTTTTAAGTTTTTTGAAGGAGGGGCCAAGAGGAATAAAAAATTTTTTTGTCGTCAATTTTGCTGAAACGTAGTGCATAGGGGTTTTCGGGGTCGTAGAACAGGAATCTGAAGTCGGTTTTTTGATTCAGTTTTTCGTTGGTTCAGTACAAAGTTACATCTTAAGCTTACTATGTACTTTAGCTTATACTCAGCTAACGAAAAGCTGAATCGAAAAACCGACTTCAGATTCGTGTTCTACGAGCACGAAAACCCCTATACACAATGTTTCACCAAAATTGACGAAAAAAATTTTTTTCATTCCCCTTGATTCCCTTTCAAAAAGCTTAAAAATTTAAATTTTTGAAAATTTTAAAATGTTATTACCAATCAATCAGACATGTGTTGGAATGCATCCACACAAAATTTGAGCTAAATTGGTTAAGTTCTGAAAGATTTATAGCGTTGGGGGGGAGATAGTTTACTTGAGAATTTGTGGGGGGGGGATTGTTTACTTGATCCCATGAAAACATTAATTATGAAGTTCAGAGTAGTTCCAGTTTAAATGCAATTAATAACAAAATTAAAATAGTAGCATAGGTAGCCGCACATTAAAAAGTTAAGTTAAATAAATAACTGTAAGTACAAGTACAACTAATTAATAATACTATAATACTATAATACTTATTCAGCTAAAGTCATACATATATTGGCAGACAATTACGAAAATTTTAGACTGAAGCCTATTAATGCGTATCAGAAACTTGAGCTGTCATCCAATATGATTATAATTTAAAAGGTCTTGACGAAAAGAACAAATCTTTTCTACAATATTTTTTCTATTCATCTATGAAACATTTTTAATTAAAAACTGTTCTATAACCTACAGTTTTGAATAATCATGTGAAGATCCTTCCAATACAACTGTATGCTAAGATGCAATGTATTTGTTTATTGAAAAACATTGTTTCAAAAATGTCCATTCAGAAAGTTAGTTTGCAATAAAACGACCAAACATACATTGGTTACAACTTTCGCGACAAACAATACGCATTCTTAATATAACATATGTAGCATTCAATTCTTCAGACATCATTAAAATACTAATTCCGCAAATGAAGCACTGTATATATAAACTGATTATCATTCTTATTAAAATAAATAAAATTATTTTAGAGTGAGTTGTTTAATTTGCTTCTCCAGGTCATGTATCTAAACAACAATGATAGATTTAAGTAGAACAGGTTTTGTGTGTGGTACATCCAGTTATCTAACCTTTGGTTGCTTATTCTTGAAAAGATTCCTAGTTCGTCTTCAAATTAAGGGAGACCGTTATTTGGCTCAAAAATTCAGCCTTCACGGATTTCACTGAAATTGTGCCGATTGATATTCCCTTCTTATGCAATCCATTGAAATTTTAGATGTCACCCAGTAATAAAAAGCAACAGCCATGAAAAACAGCCAATTGCTATTTGAAATCGCTTAAAATCCGAACTTTAGATTTTTAGCTTTTGTCTGCGATTTCAAACGAATTTTATTTCAGTAAATTCTCGTTGACAGAAGCATCTAAAATCTACAGTGCAGATTTCACAGCATTTTCAACAGGAATTGTAAATGACAAATTGTTGTAACTTTTTACTGCAGGAAATCATATCAAATTGAATCGATTGTGTAGCGCCTTAAGCAGTATCAATGGACACAATTTTAGCAAAATCCGTGAGGCTAGATTTTTTAAGCCAAGTAACAATGACTCTTAAAGGACTTACGCGTACAACCGATTGCACCAAATCGGACTAAGTTAACTCGGTGTTAGTTTAGCTCCAAGTTAACTCAGTGTTAGTTATTCTTCAGTTGATTTTCAGCTTAATGGTGTTAAAGTTAGTCCGTTACAATACTCAAGGTTATGTCAATAATACCAAACTTTGAGCTTCCGATCAGGATAACAGTTAACCAATAAAAATTGGTTTCTAATTCATTGTGTCCAATCATCATCACTCCATATTAGTTGGAGATTAAATTAATCTCGAGGTTAACTCCGAAGTCTGAACTCAGTGTTTCGTCGATTTAAAGTAATGGATCAAATCACAGGAGCTCAGTTTACAATAATTTTCCGAAAGATTGTGTTCAGAAAGATTGAAGTGATCTGGTATCATTAATTGAACAGTCCATCACGTCCATTTCCAAAAATGAAGGGTACAAGTTACGCTAATTTATTAGTAGTCAGTTAATCCTGGTAGATGTCAGGGTAAAGTTTCGGCTAGGTTAAAACTAAGTTAGTTCAGAGTAAACTTTGAGATCACTTAGCCTGATCTCGTGCAACGGATTAACTGAGAATTAACAGATTAACCCCGAGGTAACGTTGAAATTAGTTTAACACCGAGCTAACTTTCAGCGGTGCAATCCGGTGTTATTTTTCTATAAAGCAAAATACAGTACATTTTTCCGAAATTAGACAAGTTCTTTTTGTGTTTTAGGAACTGTTTGTATAAGATATATAATTACTAAAATAGTATCCGAAAGTAAGTAACTTTGCGTTGTAAATGTCTAAACTCTAAACGTCTCACACTCACTTTCATAACCTCTATACCAAAGAAACGTCTAAGAACCAAGCCTAAACTGAAAAAATGTCACATTTTTTTAAAATAGTGTTGGACGTTCTAAATGTGTAAAGTTTCCAAATTTGTGGTAATTATATTTTACTTATTTTCAGAAGGCTTTGGTTACTTTTCCTATTGGCCCTCTTATTTTCTGCAATAGCTTGAGTGTTAAACTACACGCAGAGTATTTAGTTTACATATGTATCATTAAAGCCATTTGGTTGCAGACCCACAAATTTTTTTTCAGAAATATTTAAACATTGAATACAATTTAAAATGGAATAATAAACTTGACGTAAAGTTTTATGAGTTTAAAATATATTTACTTTAAAATAATATTAAAGTTGATTTGCTTTGTTCAGAAAATGATTTTAAACAATTCGAGCGGGTCGCACAACATGCACAAATTTTGAGCTTTTATCGCTAGACGTTTTTTTCGAAAATCCGGCTGCACGACATGGAGGAATTTCGTGGTTTTGTCAGTAGACGTTTCCTAGTTAGACATTTAGTCGATAGACGTTACGACTTCAGACGTTTTGAACGGACACCACATCAGTGTTATTGTAGAAGCTATACTGTAAATTACCAACCTCAGTACTGTGAAGACGATAATAGCAAGAGTGATATATCTGCATAGAGATGTCCACAATTTCAAGCATGTTTTCAGGAACGTTCGATGGATTGCACTTATAGAATTTATAGCTTGATGATTTAAATATGGATTGGATGAATGGCGCTGAACCAATGTGTTCTAATATCTGCACAAAAAACTACACCTACCATATATGTTTTCATATAAGACATGAAGGTTTGATACACTTACTTACGCCGAATCCACTAACCCACATAAGATTTCAAAACTCGAGATTACACTATTGAGTTTTGTCGTTGACATTAGAACAAAGATTCTGCGTCAGTGGAGTCCGTGTAAGTGGAAATCGACATAAAAGTATATTAAATATGGAAGTGTCCACCCAGCCCATCTAATTGAAATATAAACGTGGCGTGCACAATTTTATGATATTAACTCAAGTCTTTATTGATTTGATGATCAATGATTCAACATAACTTACCAATGGCAGTGGCAGACATGCCACATCAGATGGCAAATAGCTGAATAATTCATGTAGCGTGAATGATCGTCCAGCAGTAAGACAGCAACATTTCCACACAATCTGTCTAACGGGATCATCTATAAGATATTGGACATGGTGTTGAACATGTGGAAGGGACATAGTGTGGTTGTGGTTGTGGTTTATCTTCTCAGAATGCCACGTCTACAACACATATATAATAAAGACGTGTAAATTAAGTGTCTGTAAATTTTAAGTTTGGTGACGTTAACGATTTTTATTATTATAGCTTGTCGGTTTGCTTTAAGGCCAGTTTACACAACCAAACTTTCGCCAAACCAAACGTTGACCAAACTCAAGTTTGACGAAAGGTTGGTGCAAGTCTGATGGTGTGAAGTGAATATACACCATACATCTGCCAAACTTTCGCCTTAATGTATTGGAAGCCAGGATTGGAAATATGAAATGGAAAATTAAATAAGAAATATTTAAAAATTGGAAAAAGAGGTGTTGCACAAAAATGCCTAGGACCAAGTCTTGATTATGCCACTTGACTGTCACTTTTAGCAGTCAAGAAAACCAATCTTACAAAAGCAAGACTACATAAGCTTTTGGTTTTCCAATCGTTTACAATTAGGGACGTCCCGCCAACCTGAGGTTACCCATGACAAAACCATTTTTGTTCTGACAAATGTCAGAAAAAGTCTGTTAAAATAGGTTTGAACTGGCGCTTTGGCCTGGTTGAACTTTCGTGCTGTAAACTGGCGTCTTTCCCATTATGCCCCTATAGCTTCGTTTAAGTACTGAAGATGCACATTTTGACGGATTGAATTGAAATTTAACAGGAGTAGGTTTTCAAACCTGCTAATTTAAAAAAATGCAAAAATTTTAAAATTTTAAATTTTATTTCAAATTTTAACATTTTAGTTTGGTAAGGGGAGACCAAGCAAGAGAAACCGACCAATTTAAAATGTTTGCATTTTTTAAATCAGAAGGTCCCAAAACCTGCCTCTGTCAAATTGAAACTCAATCCGTCAAATTGTGCATCTTCACCACTTCTACCAAGCCACAGGGGACAATAATTGGAAAGACCCCAAACATTTACATAGTTTCAATTCAGGCTTCCGCTGACACAACAGCAAGACAATATCTGTAACAGAAAGTCTTCCTAAAATTAGCTAACATAGTTTTGCTGACATACCTGTGCTCACACGTGCCGGCATTGTGACAACATTGATTCTATTTCACATGTACACTTTCCAATTCTAATAATTGTCTTTACCTTCCTGACTTCAAATTTGTTGCTTTCTTTGCACCAAATGAGACTGCATGTGCCAAATATAGTTTCAGTTTGCGTGCGGTTTTTCGAAATTTTAGATTATAATGAGTGCCTGTTTGTGTTTGTTTATGTCTGCTTTTGAGTAACAAAATTCAACCTACTATGTAACTATTTTAAACTCACTAAAACATTAAACACTTCTGTAATTCGACCTCGGGCTAATTTAGTCCTCCCATTTATTATTCTCTTGACTAATTTTAGTAGGGTGGGATTTTGAAATATTCGTCAAGCATAATTGATCTGAAAGAACATACACGTATATCATACATTAACATAGGGTCGGGTCTTGGGGGGGGCTTGTCCCCAAAACATTTTCAGGGGGCTTGTACCTTGAACAAAAATATTCAGGGGGGCTTGTACCTCAAGAAAAAATTCGCAAAATTTTTCTAAAAATTAACGCTAACTTTATTAAAATTTGCAAAAACTCTTCAATTTTTGGAAAAATTTTCAAAATTTTGCCCGATTTTGCTGAAAAATTAAACATTTTAGCTAAAAAATTCCGACACAGTCGAAAATTTTTTGAAATTTTACTGTAAAAACTAAATTTTTCCGGCTGTTTTCGATTGTCCCTTGGCCATTTTTTCCTTACCCCTTGTCCCCGACGGCGATAGGGCTTGTACCTTGTCCGGGTTGAGGGAGCTTCAACCCCCTCAGACCCCCCTGCGTTAACCTATGATGTATATTCTTTGTGTCCCGAGAATAAGATAGTCAGGCCACATGATTGCACACGTCTCAAAACGCCATCGAAGATTTTTTCAAAATCAGGGATTTTCAGGGCCGGGGCGGGCCGGACCGGGCCGCGCAGACCTGAATGGCACACAGAACTGGACCAGCCCAGGGCCTGAAATGTTTGACACAGGGCCAGGTCGAGCCGGGCAGACCTAAAATTTGAGGAGGGCCGGGCCGGGCCGGTGTTGTTGTCACCTATGCTAAAATGTCACCCAAGCTAATTTTTCACAGAAAAGCCTCGTTACTTTTCGAATCTCGTTATTTTTTTATAATCATACTTTAACAAGGAGTAGCAACATTTATAATTGCAATTGCGATTTAAAATAATAAAATGTGTTAGACATCGCAACTGTTAAGATGAATGATATAATTATGTTTAGCAGAAACCTACTGTGACCTTAGTGATTATGGTAATGCCTATTGCTCCTGAAAAACGTGTAGTGGCACAGTATGATCATGCAACTACTGTACACACTAAGCCTGTTTCTCCTGCTTACAATAGATATGGGTAAGTATTACATTAATTTACATTTTATTATTATATAATCTCATTTAAACTGCTAAAATTTAAGGATTTAAATTTAACATGAAACCTTATACGAAGCTGAGCACTTGGCTAACCCTGTAGAATGTGTTATTAGAAATGGCAACCAAAACCGAGTGCGTTCATTACCGAGAATTGCTTGGTAAACCCCCCTGTATATTCAACACTAAGCCCTTTCAATTCTTTGCAGCTTTTACATGTGGGGAGAAATAATCCCACAGCCACACAGAATAATGTATAAATAGCCGGCTACACTGAGGCGTAGCCGGAAAAATAATAATATTTGTGACATCAATAATCATAAGGAATTATATAAATGATTTTGTAAATGATTCTGTAAATTTAGCTTAATTTAACTCTAATCGAGCTAATATACTCTTATGTGAAAAAGCCCCAGGAACTGTTAACCGAAAACTAGGTACGAAATCGAAATTGCCAATGTTCATGGCTTTTTTTAACGCTGAGACTAGAATGGCACAATCGCTCCCGGACAGTAAACCATTAAAACATTAAGTTTCCTATATTTTCAGTGAACTTGTCCCGTTGAATCCTTACTGTTCTATACTACAACTAGATTCTTTGATTCAACAATATCCTGAAAACGAAAAACTGAAGTATATTATTAGTGTGACAATGTGAATTATTCAATTATGTTGTATTAGTAATACATGTACTGTTGGTAATACCTCATTCCAGTTTTAGAAAACATTACATGAACTTTATAGAATATTCTTTGTTTACATGAAAGGAATATTCCTAATCGTTTAAACTTTAAATTGAAGTATATAAATATGTATATTGATTGAACATTATATATGAATTTTATTTAGACACACTGTGGAAAAATACTATGGAGAAATATTAAAAGTTATGAATCATTTAAATCCATCTTTGATTACAACTCATCTGCCGGGTGAAACTTTCTCAAAAATCGAGTTAACATCAGCGTTAAAGTAAGTACTCTATAATTTCTGTACTTTTTGAATCCTCATAGAAATTACGAAATGTCTTAAGATTTTTATAGACTAGAGGTCAATAGTGTTCTATTGCACAGTAAACATGAAATTTACAATTTAAAAATTTAATAATTAAATATTTCCAATAAATTAGGTTGAAACCTGGTGTAAATACTATTTTAGAATTTTTGGTGAAGAACCCAACATCTATATGTTACCAACTGTGGAACATTCGAAACCTGTCATCGCTGCTGTGAATGGAAAAATGTAACGTTTGTATATCATATAAAATTATTGATACAAGGAAAACTTGTGATATGGGTTTGTCTAAAATTCAGTTTGCAAAGTCACCACTTTGACAAATACATACCCAGTTTGTCAAGTGCTCAATTTTTATGAAACCAATATCTACAATTAAAAATAAAATTCACTCACTATAGCAAACTTCTAATTTTTTATGCTTCGGGAATTCGCAAAAATTTTTCTAGTAGGCTTATAAACTTTAAATTTTTTGTAACTTGTTGCAAATCATAATAAATGTGTTTCTTTCTTAGGCAATCTATTCCATACAATCCAGGCTGTATTCACAGACAGATAATAACTTTATTGGGAATGGAAAAAGCAATCGGTTTGAACAGGTAACGATTTAAAATAAATATGGATCTGAAACAAAGTGAATACTGTGCTAGCGCTTTTAAAATTATATATATTAATTATTTATTTCAGACAGTTAAACTACATGCATCTCACGGATTTTTACGAAAGGTTAAACCAGAGTACAATATACTTACAATTAACTGGTTTAACCTACCTTAATTCCGCTCATGCTGAGTTTGTAAACAAAGACTACTGAAAGGTCCTAGAAAGAATGCTTTCTTGTTTGATGTATTAAAGCATAGATTTTATTTAACATCAATATTAATTGCTATTAATGTGTAAATATGTTGTAGCAAATTGGTAGAACGGTTGATTGGAAAAACTATCGACTTGATGATGAGTCTTGATGAAATATTCAATAACAATTATTACGAAGTTGCTATTAAATTTGATGACTGAACTTTGTTTTTTGTCTCATTTATAATGTGTCCGTACTTAACTGTCGTTTAGTAGTGGTATGCACCTTATAATAGTAATTATAAATGTTTGGTAATGACATCTAAACAATAAATTACTTATGAAAGACTCATGTGAAAACTAAAAGTTGTGTATACGACTTTTCTGACCTGCACAATCAATCAAAATAGAATTTGTCGATAGAGTTTTTTGCTTTTGGTTATGTCAATATAAGGTAATAATACATATAACTTAATCTTGCATCTTTAGCTTGTATCAAGGTTACGAAAAATTCAATCGTTTTAGATCATTTACTGTCAGCTTGTACTCTTGATAAAACTAAGTTATGCTACAGTACAAATGTTTTTGAAACCGACTGAAACTGAAAGTAGTTTACGTTGCCGTCTCAAACTTTGAAACAACACTATATACAACACGTGAGAAGTCGGAGGTAAATTTTTTTACATTTGATCTTGCGTGTCTTATGTTTTGTTTTCTAAAATTAATGTCAAAGGTTTGCTTTTAATTCCCCAAAAACACAAATTTAATCGAATTAACCAAGTTACAAAGTTATATACACATCCAACAATACTAATTAATCACAAATTATAATAAAACAATAGCAATTAGTGTAACCAGAACATAAAACAAAAAAATTGCTGTAATTTCACAACACATCTTGCAATTATCGAAAAGATAAGATTTAACATAACAGACACAACATTAAATAAACAGAACACATTTGGAGTGCTGATTCAGAGAAACTCTTAAGTCGTTCACTGTGTTATTCATGACTCTCTTCGTTATCTAAATCAATAATAAAAGCAGAAATTTATTAATGTTTAAAATTTCCTAACAACACTATTTTGAAATCAAATTTTAGCAGCCTCTGGAATAGTGAACATTACAGGAATTTCCTGTACAATGTGTAGATTTAATAATAAAATCGAAAACACATAGGACGCAAATTAGATGGAAACTTTGCGTTAAAAGTGCACAGAATAAAATTAAATACTGGGAAAATCCAAAAAGGTACCTGGTTAAGCCGGAAATTTTTGAAAAATTGCTGACAAAAATGTTATTTTTGCCTAAAAGAGTTGTTAATTCGTATTTTTTTGGAGCTCAGTTAGGCAAAACAAAATAAAAGGAATTTTGGCCGATTAAAGAAAATATCCATTATAAATGGAGGCTATTTACATTTGAAGAATACGGGCCCTGATAGTAATCTCTCAGCAATATTTCTGTATGTGCTTACTAGTGCTAGTATCTGAAGTTGTCTGTGGACTGGAGTGTGTCTGTTTTCTGGAACCAGTGACTACAGAAGTCCAAGTGCATTGAATCAGATGTAGTAGAGCAAGTAGACGGAGGAGTGTTCGCAGAAGGCAGTAAACCCGTAGCCGTGTTGGCAAACATATATAAACCTACAGTGGCACTGCAACATAATCTGAACGCGTTTCATATAACTTACTACTAAACAGAACAGTGTAAAGTTAGAGGGGGAAAATATTTCAGGGGGGAAAATATTTAGGGGGAAAAATATTTCACGTTATCAGGAGGGAAAAATATTCAGGGGGAAAGTATTTAGGGGGAAAAATATTTCACCTTATTGCTCTGAAGGGGGGAAAAATATTCAAGAGGAAAATATTTCAGCTTATGGGGGGGGGCAATATTTGGAGGGGAAGAATATTTCATGACAGCGGGAAGGCCTTAAAATTCTACAAATATTTCGAACAGTAAAATAGAATACAGTTTCCAAAATTTTAACCATTTCATGAACAATTATGGAGCGTTGTCAAAACTTCAACCTATTACATCCTTGACTGAAAAAATGTTATGCACCACTTTGCCTTTTCCGACGAGACAACGAAAGTTTCAACATTTACAGATACAGCTACAGTGAGAGAAGCTACCATATTCATTCTTGGTATTAGAATAAAATAAAATACATATTAAGTTTCCAAAGATAATCAATAAACCTCCTGAACTTGTACACTATGGCGAAAATTCTAATTAAGATACTATACACTAATTAAACCTTTTCAGCAGCGTGACGTGGAATATATTCCAGGAAAAAACCCCGCTCTTTTCCTGTTTCATTGTCAAGCTGGAAACAATTGGCAAACTGGAATTTGTCAGATTCCTAAAAAATTGTATCAGAAATCTTTGCAATAGTGAGTGACCTAATGACTCATGATATTGAAATACTTATAAATTTAAATTGCAATGCTTGGGTACCTCAGTTTAAAATTTCTCGTAGTTTTAGGAACGGTGTCAAAAATATCCTTAAAATTCATCGTTTACATGATTTGATTACATGATTTTATTCGAGTGGAAATCATGTAAGCGGCTTTCTTTACATTTGTTTTTTTGCTAAGATTTGCAGTACAGCCAGCAAGTTTGCGCTTCAATGAAAAGGAAAGAAAAGTCTGGTGCAGAGGTTTAAGGTTTTTATGCATTTACAAAACTTACAGTAGTCAGCTTTTGCTGTTCTGTTACTTATCGGAAAGAAAAAGTAGCAACAAAAAGATGACCATAAAAACAGACATGTAAAAATCATGTTAGCGTTTCAGAAGTTCTCAAAATTCGTGTAAATTTCAACGTTTACGTGATTTTATTTTTGACACGGTTCCTTAGTGTACACTTTGTCCATATTCATCAAAGTTTGTCGGCAGATTTTTTGGCGCACGTGAAAAAACAAGTTTTCAAATTTCCTATGTTTAAGACATGAAATCTCAAATTTGAGCTGAATACCTCCTTTGTGTTTTTCACTGTATACAATTCGCACAGTTCAGAATAACGTTCAGGAGAAATATTGCGACTATGCAGAAAAGAAATCTGAGAGTCCAAATCATCTGAATTAGTTGATTCACACATCCAGCGAGAGTTTCAGGTGTAACTCCTAACTCAGTTGCCAATAGTCCAAAACTGTGTACCTGAAATAACAAGACCACAGTTAAACTCGGCAAGAGTCAGCTACATACATGCAACCAGCTGTTGCATTATACTATCGGTGTTACGATTACGTCCAGCATTTGCCGATACCCCGGCTATTCGAACAGTCTCTGATAAAAACCTACATATTTCACTTTGTTTTTATTTTTGTTATAACACAACTTTAATGTCTGCATTCACAATTAATCAAATAACTAACACCGGAAAACAACAAACAGTTTTACAAAACAAAGTTCTCAATTTGGGGGCAACTGTCGCTGGGGCAAGGGTCGCGGAGACGCGAGTGACGTGGCGACAAATCACGTGGGCGCGAGTTTCGTGGGGACAAATGTCGTAGATCTCATTCCCTTGCCATAAGCTAAAAAGTTGAATCAGAAAACGCAGTTCAATTCAGATGCCTATTCTAGGAGCCCAAAAATTCGTTTTTATAACTTTCAAGCAAAATCAAAGTTTTGATGTTTAAACTGAGCGTAGTGGAAAACATACGCATAAGAATTCAGCTGATTTCGTTAAGCTTTAAGGATTTACAATTTTAGAGTGTTGGGGGGAGGTAATCCGATATAAAGACTCAGGACACTCAAATACAAGGAAATCTTCAACATGCTTCTAGTTGAACATATAAATTAATATTAATGGGACAACTTACAAAATGTCTAATAAAATTTTGGCATTTCTGTGCGCCGGGTGACAACTGTTTCAAGAGCAGATGACTCATAGCTTGTTATAACCATAAACAACGGTTCCAACTGAAATGTTAACAGGAAACAGTCTTAAATAGTTATGAAACCTATTATAAATTTCAAAATACAACAGTTTATTAATTAGCAGAACTATAAAAGTTTGAAAGTAGGGAATAACTTATTTCTTATTTTTATGGAATTCGTTAGAGATAATAACCGTGCCCAGTATTCGTACGTAAAAACTCTGTCTTTAGATTAAATATCACAGTCTGGGAGAGTGCAATAAACGATACTTCTCAAATCTAAGGACTGGTTTACATAAAAGAAAAACAAATTAGGTTGGGTATATTAAAATAGGGCATGTGACATTGAAAGTATGGCTGTATACCAAACTGAAGTAGTAGGTGGTGTTTTCGAAGAACAAGGGACGATTAAATACGTTTATTGCTTGCTAATGTACGCACTCTTCTTCTTGGTTGCTGAAGTCTGCTTCTTGAGGACTTTCAAAACAACTTAATCAATAACACAGCACTGAGTGGGACGGTGGAACGTGCAACATCTGAAGCAAACCTAAACGTTGCATAACAGCCAGAAACAAGATAAGGGACAATTAAGCTGTTTTCAGAGTTCTTTGAAAACCACGGATAATCTGTATTGTATCATGTACAGATAGATTGGTTTCTGCAAGCCCCAATGATAGCTATAGTATGACGTTTAAAAGAGTTTAATAATAGTTTGAAAGGTGCACAAGTGGTCTGCAGAAGGATTTGTGCACCTGTCATAGAACGGATTTGGGCGAACAGAAATATCCGTCCGTGAAAAGATTCTGATCCCGAGGCTAAGCAAAGAATCACACGAAAATTTTCAATAAATTCTCAGTCAATTTAATATCCTGGAAATTGCAGTTTTTGGCGTGAATATATATATATATATCAAATGAGTTTTCGGTCGTTTTCGGTTTCCACGGAAATTGCACTTTGGGGGTGGAGTTTTCGGTCGTTTTCGGTTTCCAAGGAAACCGTGGAAATTTGCACATATTCACCGGAATGTGACGTTACACTCGGAATTTATACGCTAAATGAATAATTTCCGTGGATTAATTTTAATCAAAATTCCAATAAACATGAATTAATAATAGGTAATAATAATTAATAATATTAATAATTGTAAATCAAGATACAATTTTGATGTTACAATCCATGGTTACAATTTTCACATGAACGTTGACGTTCAATGTTGTTATGTAATATTAAATTTTATGTAATAATTAATTCGATAAATTATTGAATTTAAATTTGTAATTTTGATTTCACGCTAATTTTAAAAGCTACTGCCATTACCATGATCTGCAGCACCATTAATTCAGCAACAGAACGCTTACTTGACCGGGTGTTAAAGCTAACCTTAGCTTGCATACTGCTTAAAAGCTACTGCCATTACGGTGATCTTCAGCGACCCGACCACAGTGTGCATTACGGTGATCTTCTAGCAACCATTGGGAATGAACTAGTAGGAGGTTGTCGAATGAACTACTACGAACTTGCCTACTGAACCGAGCAGCGAAGAATTTACCAAATTATTGCCATTCACGTATACTTCTGTTATGCATTAGTTTGCTTTTGCGACTGGTAATTGCGGCAGTTTATTAAACAGCGTTAGTATTTCTTAACAATTCTTTCTGTCTACAAACAGTGCAGAAGAATTTTGCGGATACAACCTGAACCTGAAAAAATATGAAAGTCTAGTCACTTAATAGTTAGGTTAGTTATTGGTTGCGATAAAAATAGCCCTTCAGAAAAGGGCTGCCCAAAAAGAATCCTCTACATATCAGCATTTTCGCCATTGGTCGGTAGTGTCTCAGTGGACCTATGAAAAATTGGTGTTTAAAAGCAGATTTTGCAACACAAATGAAGCAGCTTTCATAAAATTCTATAATATAGGCCCAAAATGTGGACTCGAGAAGGATTAAAAATAATAAATTTTTGATAGGCATGTTAGAAATTAAGCAATATCTACGCAGTTTCCAGTACAAATACAGAACAAAACCGAAGTGACCGACCACCTAATGCGAACGTTTAGCACATAAAAAGACCCACTCAAGGGTCGTCAAAAATAACATACTGAAGATCAGGTTGAACAGTTCTCACTTGGCAGATAACCAATGATGGCTTAAAAAACCTTGTGTAGCGTAGACAGAGCAGGTTTCATCTTAGACTAAGAATAAGTTTAAATGTATCTAAGCTTCACAGAGCATTTCAAAAATTATGAGAACACTACTACAGCAACAAGCATTTTAAAAAACTATACGATTGAGTTAAGAATATTTCTATTGGAAGCTTTTGACTAATTGTTCAAGTTTTCATCCGGCAAGAATTGGTAAAACTTTGAAAAATAACCTATAACAGCAAAAAATCCTCCAATCAATAATATCGGGTCCAGACCTGGTTCATATACTGACCCGAACTGACCAGGTCGACATAGTTAGTATAAGAGTTTGATAGTCTTATTGTATTATATAATCTTCGCACGTTACCATAAAATCTATGTATAGATGACCTATCGCTGCATGCTTTAGAAGTTAGATTGTGTATGTTATAACATAGCATGTCACATAGAAACTATGGCTATACAGCAAACGCCAAGATTGAGTGCTGTTTTCAAACAAGAAGGGAACATTAAATATCTTTATTCCTGGCTAATTTACACACTCTTAGTGTTAGCTACAGTGATTCTTGTATACATTGAAAAGAACAACATAATCAATAGGACAGCAGTAGTGTTGTGCACCGGCCCTGTCTAGTGCGGCCGGACGGTGACAAGGTTAGTCACTTAATAATAGTTAGGTTAGTTATCGGTTCCGATAAAAATAGCCCTTCAGAAAAGGGCTGCCCAAAAAGAATCCTCTACATATCAGCATTTTCGCCATTGGTTGGTAGTCTGAGTGGACCTCCAAAAATTATGAGAACACTACTACAGCAACAAGCATTTTAAAAACTATACGATTGAGTTAAGAATATTTCTATTGGAAGCTTTTGACTAATTGTTCAAGTTTTTATCCGGCAAAAATTGGTAAATCTTTGAAAAATACCCTATTACAGGAAAAAAACTCCTCCAATCAATAATATCGGGTCCAGACCTGGTCCATATACTGACCCGAACTGACCCGGTCGACATAGTTAGCATAAGAGTTTAATAGTCTTATTGTATTACATAATCTTCGCACGTTACCATAAAATCTATGTATAGATGACCTATCGCTGCATGCTTTAGAAGTTAGATTGTGTATGTTATAACATAGCATGTCACATAGAAACTATGGCTATACAGCAAACGCCAAGAGTGAATGCTATTTTCAAACAACAAGGGACCATTAAATATCTTTATTACTGGCTAATTTACACACTCTTAGTGTTAGCTACAGTGGTTCTTGTATACTTTGAAAAGAACAACATAATCAATAGGACAGCAGTAGTGTTGTGCACCGGCCCTGTCTACTGCGGCCGGCCTGTGACCGGCCGGCCCAGGTCCACAGTGGGCGGACACTCACAGGCCGGGCCGTCCGGCTGGTCAAATGTGCGGCGACCGGGCGGCACTCGTTGTTTCTGCAGCTTATCGCCTTAAACTTGCTAAATCTGCCTTGGAAACTATCAAAAGTCTTAATTTTTAATTGTATTTTGGATTGCCTGCGAAAAGCGGCACCGGCCGGCCGGCCGGCCGGTGAGGGCCGGTTCACCGACCGGCCGGTTGTGGGCGGCAACACCACGAGATAGCAGTGGGTTGAAGTTGAAAGGCGAACTGACCTGGGGCCAGTTTCATAAAACTTGGTATACCTAAAACTTTGTCGAGTCGTCGAGTCGAGTAGCTGATTCACGCTAGAAATGTCGGTGACTTGTGGTCTTGAAGCGCGAGTACTGTTGAAAAATAGCTGCTAGTTTTGGAGTGTACTGTAGTTCTCTAGTAAAGTTTGACTCTACAACTTTTCAATGTAAAAATTTTACTCGACAAATTTTTAGAAAAATTTAAAAGTTTAATATTTCTGCCGTAGAGCTACTTCACATTGTTCTACTCATTACACCGACCAGAAATTAACGTTCAGTGACTGCTGTTTAGTTTTTAATTCCAAAGAAATAATGTAGTGCGAATAAATGCCTACTCGACAACTCGCGAACTCGACAAGTTTTATGAAAGTGATCCCTGCAGAAAAGCTCGCGTAAGTGATAATTCAATAGTTTTGGACTTGTGGATCATTGTAAGGTTCTTCCCATGAAAAATTAAACTCATCGGATCGTCTCGCACCAAGCTACTGGGCCCATAGACGAATCAAAACCGGGAGACAGACTTATCCCAGCAGAGCAGGTACGATGAGCCGGGCTACCCCGATGAGAAAGTGCGGGCCGAAACCAAACGTCGCTTCACGGACAACACTGGATCATTGTAAACAGAAAACTCTCTTTCAAATCCTGTGACTTCCCGGACGATATATGGCCGGTGAGGGCCGGTTCACAGACCGGCCGGTTGTGGGCGGCAACACCACGAGATAGCAGTGGGTTGAAGTTGAAAGGCGAACTGACCTGGGGCCAGTTTCATAAAACTTTGTCGAGTCGTCGAGTCGAGTAGCTGATTCACGCTAGAAATGTCGGTGACTTGTGGTCTTGAAGCGCGAGTACTGTTGAAAAATAGCTGCTAGTTTTGGAGTGTAGTGTAGTTCTCTAGTAAAGTTTGACTCTACAACTTTTCAATGTAAAAATTTTACTCGACAAATTTTTAGAAAAATTTAAAAGTTTAATATTTCTGCCCTAGAGCTACTTCACATTGTTCTACTCATTACACCGACCAGAAATTAACGTTCAGTGACTGCTGTTTAGTTTTTAATTCCAAAGAAATAATGTAGTGCGAATAAATGCCTACTCGACAACTCGCGAACTCGACAAGTTTTATGAAAGTGATCCCTGCAGAAAAGCTCGCGTAAGTGATAATTCAATAGTTTTGGACTTGTGGATCATTGTAAGGTTCTTCCCATGAAAAATTAAACTCATCGGATCGTCTCGCACCAAGCTACTGGGCCCATAGACGAATCAAAACCGGGAGACAGACTTATCTCAGCAGAGCAGGTACGATGAGCCGGGCTACCCCGATGAGAAAGTGGGGCCGAAACGAAACGTCGCTTCACGGACAACACTGGATCATTGTAAACAGAAAACTCTCTTTCAAATCCTGTGACTTCCCGGACGATATATTTGGAACCACATAGCAAATGAATTGATACTGATATAGTAAACTGTGAACCTAAAATCTATGTTTGAAAATTCAAATACTTGACTACGTACATTTTCAAGCGTTCAGTTTGGTTACTGCATGGTAGTGTTGTTTCAGTAGCCGATTTTAGTTTCAGTTTCAGTTTCAGTCGGTGGTCGGAAATAATTTCAGTTTCAGTTTCAGTCGGTGGACCAACATACTTTCAGTTTCAGTTTAAGTTTCAGTCGGCAACGTAAAATAATGTCAGTTTCAGTTTCTGTCGGAGTTTCAGTTTCAGTTCAGTTTAAAATGAACGGCTTCCAGCTAGTGTTTTAGAACGGCCTGGCAGCCGGCGGCCGGCCCGGCTGAGCGTCTGGCCGTCTGGCCGGCTGGCCGACGGCCTATCACAAATATATGTAGTTAACACTGCAACTTGAACAGAGCAAAAAATATTTAGAAAACAAATTCAAGACTGAAGGTGAACTTTATCCAAATAGACAAGGTAAAACTTGCATCCATTGTCTTTGTAAGGCACAATTTAAATATTTTGAAATTTTCTGGCTCAGACAGTGAAAAATATGTGTTGCCAGCTGCCGGCCGGCCGGCCAGTGGCCGCCGGCCAAGAACGGCCAACCGTTGGCTGGCGGCCGGCCGGTGTCATTTCCGCCGGCCGCCGGCCGTTTCCACCCGGCCGTTCTAAAACACTACCCAGCCTTCTGAGTTGACATAAAGAACAATTTGATGTTTATTCAGCATTCCCTGCAGCAGTACCAACAGAATGGAAGATGAAAACCGTCAAAATTTCAAATTTTAAGGAAAGACTCAAACTAGTTTCAGTCTAAGTTTCAAGTTTCAGTTTCAGTTTCAGGTCTCTTCTGAAAATAGTTTTAGTTTCAGTTTCAGTGACTGAAACTGAAACCTTTACAACCTGAAACCTAGTTTCAGTTTCAATTTCAGTAACTGAAACTTCACTAATGTATGGTATAAAGCAGCCATGTGCAGGCGCAGTAGAAAATTTTCGGGTACCGATATCCAGTTTAAAGCGGAAAAACCCGGATAAAACTGGGTCAAGTTCACTAAAAATTTTTGGCTCAGAAATTTTTAAACCACAAACAACACGCCATTCCGACGTAGGGTTCGCCATAATTTAGTGCTGGAGGAGGGTGGGCCAGAAAGATACAAAATTTAAGCAAACAATCAAAATTGGAAAGGAGTTCTGTTAGTGAGTAGTGTTTTCTCATAAAAATTAATGATTCAGAGGAAAGGCTTACACGGCAACGATGATGCGTAACTCAGACAAATGCTGAATTGACAGGGTTCTAAAATATACATCAAAGTCTTCTGTTCTGTATTAGTATCAGCGGTCTGAGAATTAGAAGTCACCATAATCCCATTCATCCTTCAAACAGGATTAAAATACCTCAGGAATGAACACTTATCCAACTCTGAGTTGGAAGTGGATCGCAGCTACCCACTCAACATTTATGAAAATGTTACAAGCAAAGGCACTTTTTCTTCAAAAGCCAAAAGTTGCCTGTTTTCTGATTAAATAGTGACAGGTGAAGGTCCCAACACTTTGCCGATAGCATAATTTGCTCAGAACTAACGAAAACGAAAACAAAATCTAATGTAATTAGCTTTGAGCTTGCCAAATGTTTGTTTGAAAGTTTTAATACTTCACTATGTACATTTTTGATAGGTTAATTTTGCTCAATGCATGCTATAGGGTACTTAAATATGCGAAAATGTCAAAATTAATTAAATTAGTCAAGTGGGCCGCGAAAATCTCAGTGGGTCGTGAGTCGCGGATACCCACGGGTCAGGAAATTGCGTACACCCAACTCTGATCCAACTTAAGCTCCATTTGAAAAAGTACCCAAAAATAGTTTAATTTAAAAATAATCATTTTTGAAAATTGGCTTGAAATTTTCTGGTGTACAGAAAAATGCTTGGATGCCCGGGTACCTGTGTAAGTAACATATTATAGAGTAGTTATTTCTGACAGGAACATCGTCATCACGATGATCGATCTTGTTTAACTTAACGCCACAAAGTTTATTAAAGATATATATATATATATATGTATACATATATAAATTATAACACTCTTACGATTTAATACAGTCTATTATAATTACAAAATACACACAATCTATGTTTAAGCAAATTTTCAGCACTAGCCAAAACTGTACTAGTTCAGCTCTTGTTTTCACAGTGAAGTTCATCTTTATGTCATATGAATTGATTTGTAATTCTTAATAATTTAATGTAATTTTGCACACTGTATTAAAACAATGAAAAACGTTTTAGTTTTATCGGAACACGTTCAATTGTACATGTTAAACTTTATGAAGTCAGCAGCAACGGTTTAGTTTTCAAAAGATAATGCATATATATATATTACTAAAATTATTTCCTTTTTCACACAAACCTCTTTTTCGATTTGTTAAGTATGCGAATTGCACCGGCATGTGGCTCAAAAGTTTCTTATGGCCAGAAGTCAATAAGGTATAGAAGTTAGACATCAGATAAGAATAACTACAAGAAACATTATAATATATGCATGGAATATTAATAGAAAACATGCGAGATTATAAGTTACGGATAATACAAAAATATCTACAATCCACTAGGTGGACAATATGTACATAAATTACATAAAAAAGATACATACATACATTATACATAGATACATAAATTCAGATTTGTAATGTATAATCTTCCGGATCGGTCTCGTAGACAACATTGTCAGAATCAGTGTTGTTAAGAACCACAGTATCGTCATCGTCCGTATCTGTTTCATATTCCAAAATGTTCTCACAAGAGACGAGTGATAGGTCTCCTGCGGTTTCTTGGCCATGATCTTCATGGTTGATGTTTGAACATTCTCCATTTACATTTTCGCCAAAATCTTTATTTCTGAACAACAAATAATCCAAGTTAGGCTCAATTTATATATTTATTTATCAACAGATTAACGCCCGATTGCACCAAATGTTTCTACGTAAAATCTAATAATCTTGTTTATTAGCTAAAAAGATCTTAAGACTGAACACAGTTTCCATTCCTCCGCTAATAACATGCAAAAGCAAGTGTGGATTGCATGTAGATAATAGCTTACGTTGACGTGCTGCCTACTTCTATATTAATGCAGATTTACCAACTCAATGCTGATCAGAATCCGGGTAGCAAAACAAACAACCCAGGAATCATTGCTTACTTCAAATTACATATCTAATAAAAATTTTTTAACGTATATACAAGATTATAATTGTTAAAAATAGTTAAGCTTACACAAGATGCAAATTAGCCAAACTTTTGTCGACCATTGTAGATGTAGCAAGACTGTGTGGTTCTGCTAAATCTTCGCCAATTTTCCTGCAAAAATAATAAAGTAGTACAATATACTACATCCGAACTGCAAGAAAACAAGTTTATGGGACGGAAATGGAACTACAATTAGCTGAACTTAATTATAGTTACATAATTTAGTTTAGTACTTTTACTTAAAGCAATAACAGTACAAATTTCAACATTGTGACTTAGCTATTTGGATGATGCTCTTTGTGCTGTATAAAATAAAAGACTTACTTTTTTTCAACAAGATTCTTCGTATCAGGTATCTCATACGAAGACTTCAGCACTTTGGGATGAGACCACGATGACGATTCGTTGCTTGTTGATGTTCTAAGACAAACAAGAGTACGGTAAAGCAAAGGTTCATAGCTGTTCAAAAGTCTGCATTTTATACCCCAGTCTGCAAGTCTGCTCAAAAGTCTGCATTTTATACCCGGGTCTGCTTTTTATACCCCAGTCTGCAAGTCTGCTCAAAAGTCTGCATTTTATACCCGGGTCTGCTTTTTATACCCCAGTCTGCAAGTCTGCTCAAAGTCTGCATTTTATACCCGAATCTGTTTTCAGGTCTGTGTTTTATACCCCAGTCTGCGTCTGCATAAGTCTGCTGGTCTGCGTCTGCAGTTGTATATATATATATTATAGAAATAAATAAATAAACAAATATACATACATATATATATATATATATTTATATATAATGTATATATGTGTCTGTAGCAACATCTTTCGCTACATATGCATATGGGCCTACTAGAGACAAGGTCTGTCCGTAACATATATATCAAGAGTGCATAATTGCACTATATATAAGAAGAAGAGTAAGCCACTAGAGGGCTCCTCTTCTTGGCATTGCGTAACGGTGTTCCGACCACAATACGCGAATGTTCCCCCGTTTGGTGCGGGGGTCAACCAAATCGACAAAGCATACGCCCCCTCCGTTTGGGAGGGGGAGGGGTTAGCAGAAAAGGAGAGGTCCCCGTTTGGTGGGGGGGGTAGCCAACAGCCAATCAGATTGCAGAGACCCCCTCCCCGTTTGGTGGGGGGCAGAGCAGAGGATTACGGTAGTTTTTGTTCTATTCGCAAAAGGGTCCCCGTTTGGTGGAGGGGGTAGCAAAGAGAGGTCCACGTTTGGTGGGGGGGTATGCAAAAGGAGTCCCCGTTTGGTGGGTGGGGTCGCCAACAGCCAATGAGATTCATCCAATCTTAGCCTGACTTGGCGACCTCCCCCCCAAACGGGGACCCCATTCTGCCTACCCCCCCACCAAACGGGGACCCCTTTTGCATACCCCCCCACCAAACGGGGACCCCTTTTGTCTACCTCCTCCCCCACCAAATGGGGAGGGGGTATGCTTGTCGACCCCCCCCCCACCAAAGGGGGGAACATTCACGTATTGTGGTCGGAGCACCGTTACGCAATGCCAAGAAGAGAAGCCCTCTAGTGGCTTACTCTTCTTCTATAATATAAAGGAATAAATTATGGACTCTTGTATATATATATATATATATATATACCCATCATTTAGAGAGTTTGAATTAAGTGGCATAGTATGTTTACTATGATGATTAATATTTATAGATGGTAAATAGTCTGAGTTTTGAGAAGTCAAAGAAACTGGCGCTTCATCTCCTAATTCCTCCTCTATCGATGGAAGATCAATTGAAGGTTCTGTCATCCTAAATTAGAGCACACATATACTCGTTAAAGTTTGTGTTTGAAATAGCAGAATTAATGTTCTCATTGTAAACAGGTTTTAAGATTAACTATATTTTATAAACCGATTGTCGTATAAATGAATTATAAATTGAAGTGTTAAGAAGGGGAACACATCCTTTTTCAGATTAACATAATCTTTCCTTTCTAAGTAGGAATTGATTATTAACATTGGTTTTCACATTCATCCTCTATTCATGCTTTTATAATTTAAATACTCTAACTTTAAAATTCTAAATTGCAGTTGAATTAACAGTTTATGCTGCGGCAGCGGCACGAAACATGCTAAACATTTTAAGAAATGAAATATACTAAATAAAAGAGCAAATGTAGCTGATAATTCATCTAATGACTGGCCTAATTATTGTAAACGAAAACAGAAAATAAAAAATTAAAATTTTCAATACTAATTGGCGTAAATTATCAGCACGCGTTAGTTTATCAACACATGTTAGACAATATGTAGAATATATATATATATACCTTTCTTATGTACACCACTTATTATAAATATTTAATATGTATATTTTTTCATGAAATATATAATAGATATTAATACCAATAGACATACATACCTACACTAACAACATGAATATTGTATTGTATTTTACATTACACTCACTAAATATATAATGCATATATACAGTATTTAAATATATATATGTAAAGTTTATATTAACCTGCAAAATAATACGATATAAGAATACAGGATAGAGCAATACCAATACAGGACCACGTATATATAATATATATGTATGAGCAACAGTAGCGCTCTCAGAATTTAGTGACGGGGTATGCGAACCAGCAGATCACATTTTTTTGAAAATAGAATTTGTACGCTCCAACGTTTCTTTTTTCTTTTTGCTAAGCTTTTATTTTCTACTAGAGCGGCACATAAACAACCGTTCCCTTTCAATGTTCGTACCCCGCTTGTAAAACTAAGAAGACTTTGTGTTAAAAATGCTAATTGTTGGGGGCCAGTATAAAAAGCAGACGCGGACGCGGAAGCGGACTCGGGGTATAAAAAGCGGAAGCGGACGCGGACGTAAGGTATAAAAAGCGGAGGTCACTTTTTGGTATAATCCGCGTACGCGGACAAAAGGTATAATTTGCGGACGCGGACGCGGACGCGAGGTATAAAACCCGGACACAAAACGGATGCTAATATAATGTGTTTGCAGCATAAAGTAATCATGTTTCATAAATGAGTTTTACACAAAGAAGCACTTCTAATAGAACTTTTGCCTTAAAACGTTTGGACGACGTCATAAAATAGCTACAATAATTTGCAATTATAAGAAAAATATTGACTTGACAAATAAAACTTGACAAACAGTAAAAATGTTCAGCATCATCGATGCTAACGAAAAAATAAAAATTCAAAATACATATTTTAAAAAATTAAACATTTTACAAAATTTTTTATAAAATAGTTCGTAGTTTTTACATTTCGCTCGCAGTTTCATATTTTATAGTTTTTAAGGTTAGTCTAACCCCAAAAACTTCAGGGTAACCCCAGAGTATTTTAAACCTGGGAGAAAGTGAGAGCGGAATATTTTTCTTATGATTCTAAATTATTGCAGCTATTTTATGAAGTCGTCCAAACGTTTTAGGGCAAAAGTTCTATTAGAAGTACTTCTTTGTGTAAAACTCATTTATGAAACCGGATTACTTTATGCTGTAAGCGGATTATATTAGCGTCCGTTTTGTGTCCGCGTTTTGTACATCACTTCCGCGTTCGCGTTTTATACCTTGCGTCCGCGTCCGCGTTTTATACCTTGCGTTCGCGTCCGCAAATTATACCCCGCGTTCGCGTCCGCGTTTTATACCGCACGTCCGCATACACGTCCGCGTTTTATACCTTACGTTCGCGTCCGCTTTTTATACCCCGCGTCCGCTTCCGCGTCCGCGTTTTATACCCCGCGTCTTAAGACGTTTCCGCGTCCGCGTCCGCTTTTTATACTGGCCCAATTGTTGGTACTTTTTCAAAAGTTGTAAACGAAGATTTCTGAGGTATATACGTATTTTTTAGGAGGAAATTTGCTGCCAAATAGGATACCCACCCCCATGAGTTGCACAAAACATGTTTTGCCTACAATGGTCCACTAAGTCTCCAATGTGACCTTCAAAACTGCTGTCCGCATTTAACCACCGATTTATGAATACATAATATATATATATATATATATATATATATATATATATATATATATATATATATATATATATATATATATATACATATATACAGTTTGGATTAAAATACTTTACGACATCATTCTTGGCCTTCAACGATTATATATATATATTCTATATAAACATATATATATATGTCAATTTCCCGAAATCCCTGAAAATTTCAAGGATTTCACAAAATCCCTAACACTGTGCAGACCCTTACTACTGCTGTGCAAACCATGATTAAGTCCTTTTTCAAACTAATTACAGAAATGACAATAACTTTAATTTTTCAAATGACACACATATGTTAATCATAAAATATTGTTACAAAAATTATAAATAATAATTTATAATTTAGAACAAATAATAAATCATTTGTTGTAATCATGCGTTGCTAAAAAACTGAGTTTAAAAGTGGCTGTAAAATTTGGAAATTTACTGATTTTTATCACAGTTCAAGTTCAGGTCAAATTTAAGTTCATTTTCAAAGTTCAAGAAATCCCAATAAAATGTATTAAAAATCATACATTGGGCAAATGTCAAATTTATATGAAGCAGTTTAAGATGTCTATTTTAACTAGGTTAGTCTTTAATATTTAGAGATAGTGGCAATATTGAATTCAAGACTTTGAAACATAGTAGGTTAAACTATTGACGTCTTGTCCCTTATATATTTCGGAAAATGCAAAGGGACTGACCAGAAAACTTTACCGTCAAATCTACGTAAACTATATATAGTATTTATTTGTAGCTATGACTGCTAAATTATTCGAACTGTAAAATTTTGGAAATTTTACAGCATTATTAATGGTTTACACACCCACACTTAAGGTTTGCACAGCGGTACTCAGGGTTTGCACAGCGGTACTCAGGATTTGCACAGCTGTACTCAAGGTTTGCACAGCGGTATATACTTAGGGTTTGCACAGCGGTACGGTTTGAACAGCGGGAAAATACCAGGGAAACTGTGAAATAAACAGGTTTCAATATGAATTTCACAATTCTCTTGAAACTGTTAGGCATTTTGTTAAATCCCTGAAATTGTGATGGATTTCGCGAAATCCCTGATTTCACAATATCACGCTGACATATAGAAATAAATATATATTAATATTAAAAATATGATGTTAGTCTTTATTTAAACGTCTTTAACATCAAAAACATCCATTTCCGTGACCATGAAATCTACCTATAATAGAAAAATTAAACATGTTAACATTTTGACTGCTTATCCGTGTTTATTTATCGATATAACAATACAAAAATGTTTGACCTTCCTGATTGTACAAATTCATATATATATATAAACATAATGTCCAATACACCTATATATTTTTATATGACCGCATATAAGGCACAATTAACGCATGTGGACGGCGCATGCACTTATATGTTGTCTACACACATACGTACGCGTAATTACGTGTTAAAGTCCTCAGTTTAAAGTGTACAGTGGTCAGCGAGAGAAGGGGCTGCTTTTTCTTAGGCTGGTGCGAGGCTGCGGCTGGGGCTGGTTTTTACCCACACCCAAATTGTAGGCACAACTTAAATTTGTAGCTTTTGATTTGTAGGCTAAAGGACAGTTTGGAGTTTTGTTATCGCAAAACAGAAGGCAGAAGTTAAATAGGCATAAGTGCAGTAAAGCCTAAAAAGACTTCGCTGTTTAGATTGAAAATTTACCACGGTTCATTTTTGTTTTAAATATATACATCTATATAAATAAATATATATATATACGGACGTTATATATATATATATATCATGTCTTTCGAAAGTATATACGTACAAAGTAAAATAAAAACACATGTATATATGTCGTAGGTAAAAATCAAATTCAGGGAAATGTCATAATTCTCTAGCCCTTGCCAGGTAAATGTGATATTTCAATTCTCTCTAGAGAACCTTGATATGGCAAAGAATTTCACATTTCTCTGAAGACTGTTTAAGAGAAACCTGATACGGTATTTCCTTTTGTTGAAATTAAGAACAAAAGAAAAAAACATAATTACAAAATAGTACGTAACATTACAGTATAATGACCAATGACCTCTGACTTTAGTTGCAAGGGTGTTTCAATTATTCCAATTTGCAAGTGTGTTTAAGTTTTCTATAAATCTTATGTGATATCTACAACAAGTTTCTTATGTTTTGCAAATGCAGGTACATTTCGTAAACATCGTGTTTATTTTTGTAAATGTCAGCAAATCAGCAGTCATCAGATGCATACGAATCTTCTATAACTGATTCTTATTAAAGTTTGTTGTATTTAAATTTCTAATTTTTTTAAAGGGCAACGACCAAGGGGACAACGGGATCCCATTTTTTGGCTCAAATTTTGCGTATAACTTGTATATAGAGGTTTTCAGGCAGTGCTGAGCACGAATCTGAAATCAGCTTTTGATTTAGCTTTATGTTATATAGTTCAGTATATACATGTACGTAAGCTTATACTGAGCTGACAAAAGGCTGAATCAAAAAACGGATTTTAGATTTGTGCTGAAAATCCGGGAAAACCTCTGTATATATACAAGCTTTAAGCAAAATCGGACGCAAAAATGTTTCGTTCCAATTTGTCCACCCTTAAAAACTTAAAAATTTTAAAATTTAAAATTTTATTACCTCTTAATCATTGTCATTTTTGTTGCTGTTGCTGCTTTACTGCTGTTACTAAACTTGCTTTTTTGCAAAAAATAGTAAAACGTCTACTATTAAAGGTTTTGTTTTCTTCAGCTATTACAAGTTGGCTAAGCTTATATATACCGGTAATATTGAACTTTCTATTGTAGAAATAGATTTCTCTGCACAAAAGAATAACAGTTTTCCCTAGCACGCTCCAGTGAAATTTGAAATGAAATCCAAGTCCTTGTCTATATGAAGATTTTCTAGAGAGAACTGAAATATCACATTTACCTGGCAAGTGCTAGGGAATTATGATATTTCTCTGAATTTAATTTTTACCTACGACATATATACCTTCTAACCTCACAACTCTTCTTGTATACGTGCCACATACATATACATGTTTGGAAACTTCCAAGCTATCAAATACTGAATTACTAATGTTAGCTGGATTTTTTTTCTGAATATTAATTTTCCACCATAAGATATTTCCACTAGGAACGGGGCAGTTTTCAAGATGTCAGTAATCTGGAAACATTTACACAGCACACGTCTTTATAGGATCCAAAACACTTCGCTCTCCACATACGTATATACGTACGTATATAACAAAAATTGATTAAGATAGAAATCAACAACTATATATACATACGTAGCAGTCGCATACCCAGGGTTTTCTGACAAGGGGGTCGGCACTAGCAGTATTACAAAAAATTTCGCACATGTTTAGACCTAATTATTATCCAGTATGATGTCAGTAGAGTGGACACTTGCTTAGATATCCCCTTTCGACATATATAATAGTATCCCTGCTAGTGCTAGCGAAAACCAGCTGAAACTTCTCCAAGAAACAAAAATTGGATTTTTCCTTACTGGGTTTCTTAGTATAACATATAATTAAACACTAAAACTTAGTCTTTGGAAGTACTCTTAGCAACACTTACATAAGTATAGTCAATCGGGAAAAAAAAGCCACGTCAAAATTTCGGGAAAAAAAGCCACGACCGCTGTGGCCTAACGGATGAAGCTATTGTAGTAATATTTGGTGTGTAGAATGGCGACCTCAATATAAGCCCACACGCCTATTTTTAGCTTTCTATCTCTCCTCTATAGTCAACAGCGGGGTCGACATTTTTTGGAAAATTTTGTTCCTGAAAAGGCGGGAAAACGGTAATGTTTCAAAAATTCATAACTTTAGTGTCAATAGCGCTATCTGAATAATTTCTATTGCAATCAAGAGAGAACATGTCTGGCTTTGTCCTCATACTATTGCAAACAGTTCAAGATGTCACGTTGTCTCTGGGCAGGTGTGGCTTTTTTTCCCGACGATTTTGACCCATCGGGAAAAAAAGCCAGTCGATTGCGAGACCCATAGTGAGCACTTTTTCTGGATTTCTGGCATGATAACTATGTTGAAAATAATCAGTAATTCAAGTTTTACAAAGCAATACCGTTTGTAGGTGGACAGTCCTTGAAATGAGCAACTTTTGGACTAATATGTCACGTCAGTCGTTTTGACCGCTACACTCCACATTTCATCCTGAAACTGGCACATTTGGCCAAAAAGAGCATTACGAATTCATTGGAAAACACTATTTAGTGGTTAGCCTTCGTTTTAGCAAGTTTTTAAAAAATTTGTATGTTTACGTTATATTTGATGAAACCTAGCCAGTTTATGCTGCAAACTAAAAAGTTCTATTTAATGCTTTACAAAGGCAGTTTGCCTCGGTAAACAACAAATCTAGGGTAAATAAGCTACGCTGAACACGTTGGAACACTCAGAATTGGTCTACGCCTTCAGGATATCCTTCGACCAAAGTGGCTTTTTTTCCCGATGAGTGGCTTTTTTCCCGATTTTGGCTTTTTTCCCCAGGAAATAAATCACATAGTACTCTCTATTGCTACAGTCCAGAGAAGTCATTGATACATGAAAATAATCCGTAGGGGTTGCCATTCTTCAAACTACAAGAATTTTCCCATAATTCCAAAAAATGAGTTTTACACGTCGAAAAGTTTGAAAAAATGGCGTTTTTTTCCCGATTGAGTATATACTAATGTTTACGTATTAATATGTTGCAATTCTAAAAGTAAAGACGTGAACCATATACATATTAATTTAACATACGTAGTTAAGCGTACACATAAATCTCTTACATACGTATTGTATCATCACAGATATCGAATAATTATTTTGACTAAGTTTCGCATACATTAACGCAGCAGTTCTTAACATGTCAGTAGTCTACAAAAATTCAGTGTTGGTTTTACTGGCATCCAAAACACTTTGCTACATACGTACCCACATACCAAAAAATTATTAAAATTTAAATAAACTATATATAAATATATATATCTATATATATATATATATATATATATATATATATACGTATACACTAGCGTAGATACGGGAGGGGCGGGGGGGGCGGCCGCCCTCCCCGAAATAATGGCTTTGCCCCCTTGAAAAATAGAGCAAAAGAAAAATTTTACGCCCGCGCGGAGCACGGGCGTTTAACTTTATTAGAAACATACACAAATTATACATTAATGCTTCAAATTTACTCAACATTGATGCATTTTTTACCCCAAAAAAAATTTTCGCGCCGCCGGCGCGAATTTTGGTTATTTAGATTATCAAAATTATTATTTTTCATTAAACATGCTAACAAATGTTTGCATATATAAGTTGCTTTGCAGTTTTGTTGTTATCTGCGTTATTATTCCCAGCATCATCAGCCTTGGCATAATTGGTTGATATGATCAGAATACGCAGTTTTTAATGGAAACATCCTAATAGTTCCGTTTTTAGAGAAAGTAAACGTAGAAAATAGTAAATAGAGGTACTAAATGTTGCTAGTCAATTGATAAATCATTTATAAAGAATTAAATGTTTCAATAGCGTTTATTGGCTAAATTTTAAATTTTTCTCAACTTCTGGGGAGCTCCGCCCCCGGCCCCCCATTTGGGACTTAGGATTTCACTTTCAGTTGTAACAAGTCGAGAACATGAACCATATTAGGCTTTTGAATTTATAGGACAAGTTGCAGTATATATAATACGCAGTGTGCATGTCACGCAAAACTAGAAAATTTTACCCCCCCCCTCCCCTCAAAAGTCTTCGGTCAACACCGCCCCCCCTGAAAATTTTTTGTACCTACGCTACTGTACGTATATATATATATACGTTGCTGCAGATTTAGACATGAGATCAGGGCGGAATTTTCGGGCCTGGGCCACACTTCAAATCATGACTGCATCTGTGCAGGGAGGCCAAGAAGTCAGCAAAACTTATTTCCACATCAAAATACACTGTTTCTAAAATTTGTACAACATATATATCTTGTGAAAGGATAACAGGGGAGATGTTAAAAATGTTTGAATCAACGGTAGTTTGTTTATGTAAACGTAATTATTAAACGGCTTTGCGTAATCCCAGTTTAACGCAAAATTGACGGGAAAACTATTTAACCCACGACATTATTATACCTGAGCATTTGAGATACACCGTATTGAATACGGCAATCGTGCACGGACTAAACCAGTGGAAACGGTGTCTCCAGGAAGAACCATGCATATTTTCCAAACGCTTTTCGTCAACATATCAGGTTCCATAAAAAAGACGTCAGACAAATATTGTATATTATACAAATATTTCTTAAACATAAAAAAGATATATATGAGAATTTACCATGTTTAAGCTTATATTTTTAACTATTAGTTTTACTTTCACGCAAAACATCCTGGGAGGGGGTCACATTAGCCTTTGCAGCACCGTGAGGAAGGGACTACCTCGCCCTCCCCAGAGTATAACTCACCCCTTTCCCGACATTTCATGTAGAATTTAGAACGAGTTTTCCTTCCTTCCCCTCCCCAACAATAAATTTTTAAAAGTTAAAATTTAAAATTCAGCGAGGGGTTGGCCCCCCGCAGCATAGAAAACTTATTTCCCCTAAAGTTCTGGATTGGACCAAAGAAAATTTCTTGGCCAGAAAAGTTGAAATTAAAAATTTAGCGCGGAGTGCCCCCCGCTCCTCACAGTATATATATATATATATATATATATATATATATATATATATATAACAAATTTCTCCCCTTCCCCGACACTCTATTTTTGTCTCGCCCCGCCCCACTCCAGCCCACCGAGAAAACTTTCCTAGCAGGTACCGATGTTATAAACAACACCTCCCAACTCACAAAGGCGGTGTTTCAAAAAATAGGAATATCTCGATGCACTGCTGTCATTTCGAATTGGAGTCGTTGATGACTTAAGCGACCTGCGAAATGCCCTTATAATGTTCGGTGCAGCATTTTTGGCACAGGTTCTATGCATCTGTAGTGGCGTGGCATGTAGATCACGTGTTTTCGTCAATCATTAGTTAAGGGGGGGTCCATTTTTGGGCCATTTTTTCGACTTTCTCTGATCTCGCTGATTTTCACATATGTTTTTGTCCAAATGGTATATTTTAACGAGTTTTTAAAATTAAAGTCGTAACTTTTACGGTTGTCGAGTAATTTCACTTCAAAGGGGTCTAGACCCCCCCCTTTTGGGACATGTAAAAGGAAAATTTTTGCAATTTTTATGGCAAAAAGAGCTATTTTTAAACAATTTACGCACCTTCGGCGCGATAATTTCGAAATTAACGTCCAATCTACCGTTTTTGGGCAAAACTACAAAACATTTTAAAGTTCTGGGAGGGTCCGCCCCCCAGACCGCCCCTTGCATTTTACCTTGCCCCCCCCCTTTTCAAAATCCTGGTTGCGGCCCTGATACATATATACATATACGTAAATACAAGAACAAAAAGTGCTCCTTCGTCGCATGTAAAATACATATGAGTCTTCGTAGGCAGGTTGTACATAATCAAAAACTAGCCTGTAAAATACATATGAGTTCCGTAGGGAGGTTGTAAATTAAGGAAAACAAGTTGCAACCGCTTAACATATGAGCCTGTCCTACAACGAGGCTCATATTGGCGTATGTCATAATACGAATAATTTGCAGATATATATTTTACTTTTATATAAATACATACTGCATAAAGCTTTTCATTACAAATTATCCTTAATATATATATATATAATGTTGATCACTCATTATAGTGTGCATATGCTCAATACGGTACGCCATGAGGCGCTCTGACTCACACCCAAGTGGGAACGCATTCTGCGAGTGTATAATGTGAAAGTGTTTCGAGAATGCATTAGAGGTGTTCCATAGTGTTTCAGGAAACATCAGGTTGCATGGTAGCCGTAATGTGGATGAAGCTGAAGTTCTTTAATGAGGCTTTAATGTGGAATGCACTGTGACGCCAATATGAGCCTCGTTGTAGGACAGGCTCATATCTTAAGCGGTTGCAACTTGTTTTCCTTAATTTACAACCTCCCTACGGAACTCATATGTATTTTACAGGCTAGTTTTTGATTATGTACAACCTGCCTACGAAGACTCATATGTATTTTACATGCGACGAAGGAGCACTTTTTGTTCTTGTTTTCTATAATTTTATATATGTATGCTCATGAAGGTATGTACGTATAGATATCTTTGAACAGTAGCAAGCAAGCCAACCACAGCACTCCACAACCACTTTGAGCATGCAGTTCTATGACAAATGTTGCTCAGCTCGCTCAGGGCTTTCATTTGGTACCAAATTTGACCACTTTTGAACAATTTCATTTTTGAGCGAAAATCGCCTAAGTCCACACCCCACCCCACCACAGCACTCCACAGCCACTTTGAGCATGCAGTTCTATGACAAAAGTTGCTCAGCTCGCTTAACGCTTTCGTTTGATACCAAATTTGACCACTTTTGAAAATTTTCAGTTTTGACCCCATGACCTCCCACCGACCTGACCCTCCAGATGGCAAAGTGGAACCAGCACAGCAAGATGGGTGGGTCCGACGACAAAACGCATGGCAGGAATGAGCTGGGCGCACCAGAAAACCCTGTGTGCAAAATTTGAGCCACCCATGTAGCAAAATAAGCGAAAAAATTAAGTTTAAAGTTCGACCCAAAATTCACCAACTTTGGCCGGCTAGTACCGAAAAATTACGCACGAAGACGGAAAATCATATAGCATTTGAACGACCCCAATATGTGTACTGTTTAACCATATAGTCAGCATTGCCTCATATATAACCCAATCTGACTTATTAAGGCGCCTTTGAAGCATACTTTTTGGTCATTTTAGCGTTTTGGCCGACTTTGGCCCCCAGGCAAAAATTTTTTCCGGCCCTGGGAGGCATAAAAACTAGCTCATTTTCTTATTTTTGATTTGTACTACAAGAATATATATGGGTTTCATAGGCAAAAATTTTTCTATCTCTAGTTATTGAAGCTACGAAACCCCCTTATGAGACATCAAAAGCGAGAAACCGGAAAAAAACATCACTCTCGTAAGCGATTTTTGGCATAACTTTTTAACGGAAAGTGGTACAGGGATGAAACTTGAGGAACATACTAAACTCAACACGTACAATTTTTTGCGCACATAATCTGCGCAGGATCTGCGCAGCTTCTGCGCAGCCTTGTTTTACAGAGTCATTCGACCATTTTCACTCATATTATAGGGGTCGCTACCGCGACCCCTATGATACGTATATATATATATACGTAAACGTAGTCCAAAGTACATAAGTTCGTTTAAATAACAGAAAGCCCATTCCGACGTAGGGTTGGCCATAGTTTAGTTCTGGAGGAGGGCTGGAGGGGACTACCCCCTTCCCCAAAAAGTAAGAGCCAATTGCCCAATTTGCCTTGGGTCGTATATTGTATATATCCAGGATTTTTAAAAAAAGGGGAATTTGACAAAATTTTACTGAAAAGGAGGAGGTTTTGACAAAAATTTATAGCCATGGGTCTCAAAAGTTTCCGATTCAATTCAAGAACGTTTCCCAAGCCTCCTCCGCAAAAAAACAACACTCCTCTCCCCAAAAGTTTTGGTCCCTCCCCCGGAATTTTGGGAGGCCCCCTGTTTAAACCCCGCCCCCCCCGAAATCTCCCCACTACCCCCTCCCCCCACTATGAAGTAATTTTGATATTAGACAGGGGTTTTAAACTAGAAAACTAGATTGCCAACATTTTTCTAATTCTAAAATAAGATCAGTATTAGGCCAGAAACTACATAAAACCATTGGCAATAAGAAACACTTTAAACAAAAAAGTGGACTTTTTTTGAAAAATTTTGCAGAATTTACCCTGACTCCCCCAATTACAGCTATAATTTAGCCTTTCTGTGTGTCCCCATCCAAAAAGTTTTTGCGGAGGTTTGTGGTGGGTTGTCGGGGGGAAGGTTTGGGCAGAGTCTATAATGCGAATATATACAGCAACAAAAAATAAGACTCCTCCGCAAAAAAAAGCAAAACAAATTTCTCCGTTTCCGCGACACTCTATTTTTCTCACGCTCTGCCCTCACCCCTCGGCTGGACCCTATACAGCAACATATCTTTTTTAAGAATGACTTTTCCTTTCCTCCGCTCCCCCCACATAAAATTTCGGCTACAACCTAGGAAAACAACTTTTTTTCTCACCCCCCCCAATAAAAATTTGCAGTCACAATACACGTAAAAAATACCGCAAAAATACCCCTACACTCCTCTTCCGAAAAGTCTTAGATTCAATCCCAGAACGTTTCCCAAGCCTCCTCTGCAAAAAACCAACCCTCCTCTCCCCAAATATTTTGGGCCCTCCCCCGAAATTTTGGGAGGCCCCCTTTTTACCCCGCCCCCCGAAATCCCTCCACAACCCCCTCCCCCCACTATTAAGTAATTTTGATATTAGACAGGGGTTTTAAACTAGAAAACTAGATTGGCAACATATTTCTAATTCTAAAATAACCTCAATATTGGACCAGAAACTCCATAAAACCATTGCCAATAATAAACACTTTAAACAAAAAAATTGGACTTTTTGAAACATTTTGCAGAATTTACCCTAACCCCCCCCCCCAATTACACCTATCATTCAGCCTTTCTATGTGTCCCCATCGAAAAAGTTTTTGGAGAGGTTTGTGGTGGGTCGTCGGGGAGAAAGTTTGGGAGGAGTCTAAAATCCAAATATATACATCAACAAAAATAAAAGCCTCCTCCGCAAAAAACCCAAAACAAATTTCTCCCCCTTTTTTAAGAATGAATTTTCCTTTCCTCCGCTCCCCAACATTAAATTTTTGTGTCTTCTCGCTTCTCGGCTACAACCCAGGAAAACAATCTTTTTCTCACTCCCCCCAATGAAGTCACAATACACGTACAAAAAATACCGCAAAAATACCTCGACGCTCCTCTCCGCAAAAGTTTTAGATTAAATCCAAGAACGTTTCCCAAGCCTCCTCCGCAAAAAAACCAACCCTCCTCTCTCCAAAAGTTTTGGGCCCTCCCCCAGAATTTTAGGAGGCCCCCTTTTAAACCCTCCCCGCCCCCGAAATCCCCCCACGACCCCCCCCCCACTATGAAATAATTTTGATATTAGACAAAAAATTTTGCAGAATTTACCCTACTCCCCAACTTTAAATTTTTGTGTCTTCTCGCTTCTCGGCTACAACCTAGGAAAACAACCTTTTTCTCACCCCCTCCCCCCAATGAAGTCACAATACACGTACAAAAAATACCGCAAAAATACCTCAACGCTCCTCTCTCCAAAAGTTTTAGATTAAATCCAAGAACGTTTCCCAAGCCTCCTAAAATTCTGGGGGAGGTCCCAAAACGTTTGGGAGGGAAGGGTTGTTTTTTGCGGAGGAGGCTTGGGAAACGTTCTTGGATTTAATCTAAAACTTTTTGGAGAGAGGAGCGAATTGAGAATTTTTGCGGTATTTTTTGTACGTGTATTGTGACTTCATTGAAAGTGAGAAAAGGTTGTTTTCACAGGTTGTAGCCGAGAAGCGAGAAGATGCAAAAATTTAAAGTTGGGGAGCCGGGATAAATTCTGCTAAATTTTTTGTCTAATATCCAAATTATTTCATAGTGGGGGGAGGGTCGTGGGGGATTTCGGGGGCGGGGAGGGTTTGAAAGAGGGGGCATCCTATAATTCTGGGGAGGGCCCAAAAAACTTTGGAGAGAGGAGGGTTGGTTTGCGGAGAAACTTGGGAAACGTTCTTGGATTTAATCTAAAACTTTTGCGGAGGGGAGCGTCGAGGTATTTTGGGGTGTACTTTTGTATATATATATACGTGTATTGTGACTTCGTTGGGGAGTGAGAAAAGTTGTTTTCCTGGACCGAGAGCGAAGACACAAAAATTTAATGTTGGGGAGCGGAGGAAAGGAAAATTCTTAAAAAGGGGAAAAATTTGTTTTGGGTTTTTTGCAGAGGAGGCTTTTATTTTTTGTTGCTGTATTCGCATTTTAGACTTCGTCCAAACCTTTCCCCCGACGACCCACCACAAACCTCCTCAAAAACTTTTTTGGATGGGGACGCATAGAACGACTGAACCATAGGTGTAATTGGGGGGGGGGGTTAGGGTAAATTCTGCAAAATTTTTTAAAAAAGTCCAATTGTTTGGTTTAAAGTGTTTATTATTGTCAATGGTTTTATGGACTGATCTTATTTTTAATTAGCAACATGTTGGCAATCTAGTTTTCTAGTTAAAAACCCCTGTCTAATATCAAAATTATTTCATAGTGGGGGGGGTCGTGGGGAGATGGGAGGTCCGAAAACGTTTGGGGAGAGGAGGGTTGGTTTTTTGCAGAGGAGGCTTGGGAAACGTTCTTGGATTGAATCTAAGACTTTTTGGGAGAGGAATGTAGGGATATTTTTGCGGTATTTTTTTACGTGTATTGTGACTGCAAATTTTTATTGGGGGGGGGTGAGAAAAAAAGTTGTTTTCCTGGGTTGTAGTCGAGAAGCGAGGAGATACAAAAATTTAATGTGGGGGGAGCGGAGGAAAGGAAAAGTCATTCTTAAAAAAGATATGTTGCTGTATAGGGTCCAGCCGAGGGGTGAGGGCGGAGCGTGACAAAAATAGAGTGTCGCGGAAGGGGAGAAATTTGTTTTGGTTTTTTTGCGGAGGAGGCTTATTTTTTGTTGCTGTATTCGCATTATAGACTCCGCCCAAACCTTCCCCCCGACGACCCACCACAAACCTCCGCAAAAACTTTTTGGATGGGGACACACAGAAAGGCTGAATTATAGGTGTAATTGGGGGGCTCAGGGTAAATTCTGCAAAATTTTTCAAAAAAAGTCCACTTTTTTGGTTTAAAGTGTTTCTTATTGCCAATGGTTTTATGTAGTTTCTGGCCCAATATTGATCTTATTTTAGAATTAGAAAGATGTTGGCAATCTAGTTTTCTAGTTTAAAACCCCTGTCTAATATCAAAATTACTTCATAGTGGGGGGAGGGGGTAGTGGGGAGATTGGGGGGGGGGGTTTAAACAGGGGGCCTCCCAAAATTCCGGGGGAGGGCCCAAAACTTTTGGTGAGAGGAGTGTTGTTTTTTGCGGAGGAGGCTTGGGAAACGTTCTTGGATTGAATCTAAAATTTTTGAGACCCATGGCTATAAATTTTTGTCAAAACCTCCTCCTTTTCAGTAAAATTTTGTAAAATTCCCCTTCTTTTAAAAATCCTGGATATATACAATATACGACCCAAGGCAAATTGGGCAATTGGCTCTTACTTTTTGGGGAACGGGGTAGTCCCCTCCAGCCCTCCTCCAGAACTAAACTATGGCGAACCCTACGTCGGAATGGGCTTTCTGTTATTTAAACGAAATTATGTACTTTGGACTACGTTTACGTATATATATATACGTATCATAGGGGTCGCGGTAGCGACCCCTATAATATGAGTGAAAATGGTCGAATGACTCTGTAAAACAAGGCTGCGCAGAAGCTGCGCAGATTCCTGCGCAGATTATGTGAGCAAAAAATTGTACGTGTCGAGTTTAGTATGTTCCTGAAGTTTCATCCCCGTACCACTTTCCGTTGAAAAGTTATGCCAAAAATCGCTTAGGAAAGTGATGTTTTTTTCCGGTTTCTCGCTTTTGATGTCTCATAAGGGGGTTTTGTAGCTTGAATAACTACAGATAGTAAAATTTTTGCCTATGAAACCCATATATATTCTTGTAGTACAAATCAAAAATAAGAAAATAAGCTAGTTTTTATGCCTCCCAGGGCCGGAAAATATTTTTGCCTGGGGGCCAAAGTCGGCCAAAACGCTAAAATGGCCAAAAAGTATGCTTCAAAGGCGCCTTAATAAGTCAGATTGGGCTATATATGGGGCAATACTGACTATATGGTTAAACAGTACACATATCGGGGTCGTTCAAATGCTATATGATTTTCCGTCTTCGTGCGTAATTTTTCGGTACTGGCCGGCCAAAGTTGGTGAATTGTGGGTCGAACTTTGAACTTAATTTTTTCG